>VWYK01012042.1:4056-14065 GCA_013399775.1 Semnornis frantzii
CACAAACAAAACACACACAAAAAACAAAAAAAAAAAAAAAAAAAAAAACCCCCAAAAAAAAAAAAAAAAAAAAAAAAAAAAAAGCCCACAAAGATCCAAAAAACCAAAAAAACAAACTTGGAGTTGGGTTGAAAAGTCCCAGATTAGAAACACTTAAACACTTTGTACTCATGCAGCTTTGCCACTGGTACCCAGGGGAATACATTAGCTCTCAAATGATCTCTAAACACCTGCATGACAAATGACATTTTAAAAGCACAAGAAGAAATCATATCCCTGTCCTTTGACATTTCCTCTCACCAGCTGCTGGTTTGACGATTCCTTCCCAGAAAAAATGCACATTTTCTCTGTGTGTTACATAGAGGTGAAAGAAAACATAAAACACAATAAATAATTCAGAAGAGAACACTCAGAAAGAATGTGTGATAGATTTTCTTTGCCTTTTTGCTATAACAACCTATTCCTGATTCTGAGACAGACTATAGCAGTCTAACACCACTAAAGTTCAATATTGGCTGGATTTTTTTCCCCCAATTATCATTGCTGTGGATGCAGCCACCAAACCTCTTTTTTACCTTACATCATCTTTTCTCAAAGGAAGTTACTTCATTTATAGAAGTGCCTCCCAAAATTAAAATTTGAAGGCATATCCAGTGGCAGAATCTAACTTCTCTTGTTCTGGATAGCTATAATTGTATCTCAAGAGAAAAGTCCAAAAAAAAGTATTCTTCCTGAAGTCAAGAGTATCAACTTCAAGTTAACAAATAAGAAACAGAAACACTAACCAAAAAAAAAAAAAAAAAACCAAAACCAACCCAAAAAAAACCCCACCCAAACTTGCTCCAAAAAAAAACCCCAACATTGCTATTAATTATGAGGTCACATCTGGAATACTGTTCCCAGTTCTGGGCCCCTCAGTTGAAGACAGACCTCAGGGAGCTGCTCAAAAGGGTCCAGAGCAGAGGGATGCTGAAGGGAGTGGAACATCTCCCTGCTGAGGACAGCCTGAGGGAGTCAGGGATTTTTAGCTTGGAGAGAAGGAGACTGAGAGGTGACCTCATTTATGTTTATAAAGATGTGAAAGACAGCGCCAGGAGGATGGAGCCAGGCTCTGCTCGGTGATGTCCAATGATAGGACAAGGGGCAATGGGTGCAAGTTGGAGTACAGAAGGTTCCATGGGAACAGAGGGGAAAACTTTTTCTCTGTGAGGATGACAGAGCCCTGGAACAAGCTGTCCAAAGGGAGCGTAGTCTCCTTGTCTGGAAACATTCTAACCCTGTCTGGACCCATTCCTGTGTGAACTACTTCAGGTGATCCTTTCCTGGCAGCAGGGGGTTGGACTTGATGGACTAGTCCCTTCCAACCCTTAACATTCTGTGGTCCTGTGAAACTGTGATTATTAAATCAGCAGTTTAGCTTTGGTTTAGTCAACAACGTTAAACCACCTTTTGGAGCCCAAATTCACCACCGTGTTGCATATGGACAAATTCATCTGTCCGATTTGGATCACCCTCTACTGCTCACATAGTTCTCCATGTAGAAGGACAAGTATTCTCCCCCTCTACTCCACTCTGGTGAGATCCTACCTAGAGTACTGTATCCAGTTCTGGAGCCCTATCACAGGAACAATCTGGACATGCTGGAAGGTGTCCACAGAAGGGCCACAAGGATGATCAGAGGGCTGGAGATGCTCTGCTGTGAGGACAGTCTGAGTAAGTTGGAATTGTTCAGTCTGGAGAAGAGAAAGCTCTGAGGAGACCTTATTGTGGCCTTTCAGTACCTGAAGGGGGATGCAAAAAAGCTGGGGAGGGGCTTTTTAGGGTGTCATGTAGTGATAGGGCTCAAGGGAACAGAGCAAAACTAGAAGTGGGTAGATTCAGATTGAGTGTTAGGAAGAAGTTCTTCACCATAAGGGCAGAGAGACACAGGCTGCCCAGGGAGGCGTTGGAAGCTCCATCCCTGGAGGCCTTTAAGGCCAGGTTGGATGTGACTCTAAGCAACCTGATCGAGTGTGAGGTGTCCCTGCCCATGGCAGGGGTACCGGAACTGGATGATCCTTAAGGTCATTTCCAGCCCCTATGATTCCAAGAGGCTAAAAACCATACCTTGCAATGATGGTAGTCCAGGCTGCTGCATTTATATCACAAGCACGATGCAGGACATAGTGCTTGAAACTATTGCTTGAAGCACAAAACAATTTTTTCTAACCTGTTTAAAGAAAGGCAAATACATGAAATGCACATATTTTATTCCCTTATTAATTCTTACAATTGTTTCTCTGGCCTGCTTGCCTTACAATAGTGTTTCACCCAATTGCTTATGTCAGATCTATTACTGTCATGTCATAAACCATGCTGTAACTCCAAAATAGATTAATGATGAATATTTGGTTAGAGATGAGAAAACAACACTGCACTGACTTTTTGTTGGGAGGCGAGGTCTGAGCAGAATTAATAAGGCACTCTGCACAGGGCAGAGATCTGCTGTACACAGCAGCAATGTGATGCAGAGAATCTGCAGGCTAACCAGTCAATAAGGCAGGCTGATGCACTACAGCAATGTTTCCAGGCAATGAAACTTTTAACACTTATTTTCCGATGTCAATAGAAATTTTTGGTCAGGAACCAAAGTTTCCCTGAAGTAAGCAAGACATGCAAGATACTGCATCATAATTGGAATTTGGAGATGAATTCTCTCACTGAATGCAACCAGTAGGAGTGGACAAAACATGGTGTCCCAGGTTGGGAATTATGGGGTTAAGAAAGTCCTCTTGGGACTTGAAGATTGTTATTCAATCCCACAATTCTGCTGTCTCTTCGCAAGCTCACGGCAAGGCCAGTTCGTTCTCTTTTCCTCCCCCTCCAGCCTTCTGCCGGGCAGGAGCTGCATTATTGGACAAACATGTAAGGATAGGCGTGGTTGAGGCGTGGTTGGGGCCTGCAGAGGCTGGGGGGGAGGACTGGAGCACTGGGGATGATAGATTTAGTTTTGGGATGGGGAAAAATTCAAGGGGGCTCGCTTATGTATTCTGTATCTGCCTTGTAATTTCTATCTGCAAATTCTCTCCAAATACAATTCTGTGTTCTTTCTCCAATTCGTTTGAGAGCTTCACTCTGTCGGTTTCTTTAAACCCACGACACGTGGAAAACCTTACCTCAAGCTACATTGTTTAGTCTGATCATAAACAGAGTGAACCATTCAAATTAATGACTTTTCCCCCCTAATTATTACCAATATTATTTCTAATTATTTTCTAATTATTTGATGTTTCCCCATACTACTTATTTGTTTTTTGTTTTTTTTTCCTGTTGAGCTGAGAGAAAACAAATTTAAGCCACACTGCCAAATCCAGACCTACTTTCAAATACAGACATAGGAAGAAATATCCCTATTTTAAAGTATCTCAACCTTCACAATTCCCAGTTATTTGTGGAAAAAAAAGCTCATTCAAACCACAGTTGGTGATCTGTACACACAGAATCATAGAATGGTAAGATTGGAAGGGACCTCAAAGCTCATACAGTTCCAACCCCCTGCCATAGGCAGGGACACCTTCCACTAGTACAGGGCACTCAAGGTCTCCTCCAACCTGGCCTTCAACACCTCCAGGGAGGGAGCAGACACAATCTCCCTGGGCAACCTGTGCCAGCGTCTCACCACCCTCACTGCAAACAACTTCCTCCTAACATCCACTTTCAATCTCCCCTCTGACAGTCCAAACCCAATGCCCCTTGTCCTGTCATTGCAAGACCTTGTCAAGAGTCCCTCCCCAGCCTTCCTGTAGCCCACTTCAAATACCAGAAGGTTGTTCTAAGGCCTCCTGGAAGCCTTCTACAGGCTGCATAACCCCAACTCTCTCAGCCTGTCCTCACAGCAGAGCTGCTGCAGACCTCTCAGCATCTTGGTGGCCTCCTCTGGACCCTCTCCAGCAGTTCCATGTCCTTCCTGTGCTGGGGAATCCAGAACTGCACACAGGACTCCAGGTGGGGTCTGAGGAGAGCAGAGCAAAGGGGCACAATCCCCTCCCTTGCCCTGCTGCCCACACTGCTCTTGCTGCAGACCAGCACTCAGTTGCTCTCTGGCTGCACTCACACTGCAGCCTCATGTTGAGCTTTTCATCACCCTAGACCCCTAGGTCCTTTTCCTCAGGGCTGCTCTCAGCCATTCACCACCTGGAGTTGTGCTTGGGATTGCGCCTACCCAGGTGTAGAACCTTACACTTGGCCTAGCAGCTGTTGTTCTAAAGACATTTATCTCTTAGAATCATCAATGAGCTGAACAAAACTGCAGTTACTAATGCTACTCCATTCTTTAATCTTACCCAAGGACTGAAATAGAAATGATGGTGATGAGCTCAACCCAAGGATAAATGGAATTCTCTCTTAATATTTATGAGCTCCAGACTTGACACGCTCCAACACACCTCTTTTGCCTCGCTACTCTGTAGCATTCCTGTTTGAAAGCCGCTGCCCCAGAGACTCTCAAACTGTTGCCCAAACATATTTCTTAATGTCAATACAGCATTCAGCAGTCAGGCTACAATGTGCTTATCTTAATTTGACATTATGAAATGGAAATTCATGTTAGGGAGAAGAAGAAAAACAATTTTTCAGATGCTAAGCTTTGGTCCATTTCTAGGTAAGGTGCATTATGTTCATATCTAAAAAGGTTATCAGGGGAGGGCTCACAAATGTTCAGTTCAGCTGATTTAACTAGGCAATTGAGAAACAACAGCCTGAACAGCACAGGTAATGTTTATCCTACTGGAGGAGAGCAAAAGAATACAGAATTTTTAGTACTGGTCTATCAACATCATGCTCTTATCTACCCTGTTCCCTTTAAAATCCAAGCAGCTGAATGCAGCAATGAAGTAAATGAGACGTATGCATTTGAAATCCAAACTACCAAATACGTAACAGAAGAGGGAGTCATTAATAGAATCATATAATTGTTTGGGTTGGAAATAACTTCTAAGATCATCAAGTCCAAGTGTCAATGTAATGCCACCACAGTCATTAAACCTTGTTCCAAAGTGCCATGTCCACACATTTCTGGAACACTTTCAAGCAATGGTGACTCCACCACCTCCCTGGGAAAACTACTCCCACACCTGACCACGCTTTCAGTAGAGAATCTTTTCCTAATATCCAACCTAAACCTTCCCTGGCACAATTTCAGGCCATTTACTCTTATCCTATGACCTGATACCAAGGAGAAGAGACCAACCCCCACCTCACTGCAGCCTCCTTTCAAGGAGTTGTAGAGAGCAATGAGGTCTACCCTCAACCTCCTCTTCTCCAGACTAAACAACCAAGTTCTCTCAGCCATTCCTCAACAGACTTGTTCCCTACACCCTTCAACCACCTTTGTTGCCCTTCTCTGGCCACGATCCAGCACCTCAATGCCTTTCTTTTACTGAGGGACTCAAAACTAAACACAGTATTTAAGGTGTGGCCTCACCCATGATGGACACAAGGGTGTGATCACTTCCCTACTCCTGCTGGCCACATCATGCTGTTCCAAGCCAGGATGCTGTTGGTCTTCTAGGCCACCTGAGCACAATGCTGGCTCATATTCTGATGGCTGTCAACCAGCATCCCCAGATGCTTTTCTGCCATGCAGCTTTCCAGCCACTCTGCCCCAAGCCTGAAGCATTGCACAGGGTCAGTGTGACCCAAGCAAAGGACACAGTACTTGGATTTGTCTGTCTTGAAAGTCAGAAACAAAGTTCTCAGAAAGGGGAACACTAATTGTACACCCAAAATGCTCCAGCATCACAGGATGCACCACTTGACAAAGCAGGTATTTGTTTACAGGAGAGATGTAGGTTTTTCTTTGGAAGCTTTAATTGAGCAGTTTCACTCATGTGACTGCATAGAGTCACCTTCTCCACCTGCAAAGCAGGCACTGGCCTAGCAATACTCGTAGCCTCCTCCCGAACCCACGGCTCCGACCACCTTCATAAGCTCAACCTCCTACAATGTTAAAAATTATCCTTCCAACAATCATACTCCTCCCCACGGCCCTTCTATCTCCCAAAAAATTTCTATGATCTAACACCACAATACATAGCCTCCTAATTGCCCTAATCAGCCTCCAATGACTTGTCCCCTCCTGCCTCCCCCACAAAAACCTAACCCAATGAACTGGCATTGATCAAATCTCATCACCTCTACTAACCCTATCTTGCTGACTCCTTTCCCTTATAATCTTAGCCAGCCAGAACCATCTCAAACAAGAACCCCTAACACACTGCAGAGAGTGTCTATGTCCCACAGGATATTCAGCTTACTTAGAGCAGTGTGGTGACAAAAAAATCCAATTCTGACATCTGACTGAAAATCAGCTTGCTGGTTTCATAGTTTACCAAGAGATCCAAAACATTCCTTCTGTTTAGCTCACTACTTCATTTCACCTTCTAGATATGATGGGAAACAAACAGAAAATGCAAATGCAGCACATCTAAAAAAGCAGTTCAAGGACTCATTATATCCAAGGGGGTGAGAGCTGTCTTCAGAAAACACTCCATTCTTCAAAGTGTAAAAAAAAATAATCCTTCTCTAATATTGCTGAGTTCACAACATTTGTTCTGTATTCACAGTATCTATTTTATATTCAGAAGCTATTACTCCCCCTTCCCACCCTGGTCTCCCTATACAGTACCCTAAATCACTACTAATATAATCAAGCCAATTATCCTGGTTTCTCTGAAGACTGGGGAAAACATTTCTATATTTTTAAGTCATGATAGGCTTAGGCTTGTTTTCTACAGAAAGAGTATCTGAGTTTTCATTTTAATCTCCTAAAAATGCTCACTCCAACATCACAAATATCATAATCCACCTGCTTCAAGTCACAAATCAGATTCAAACTACAGACTGAGTAGTACTTGCTCAGCATTTACAACGCAAAGTTCAAACAGGCACTTGCCTACGGTATCTAGAAGTCATCAGTCACATTAAAAAAAAAAAATCCATCTACCAATTCACATGAAATTATATTTTGCTACTTATTACGCTGTTATGAATGATGCAACATTAATAAATGATGTTAATTTTGATATCTGGGCAGAGGTTGTTAACAACTATGAAAATTGTTCATTAACATTAAATCTCACCAGGAAACTAAGTTTCAAGGTTAGAAATGCAGAGTTTGGAAATTTATACACACAGGGATCAAGCAAAACTGGAACACTGTAAGAGGTACCCAGTAAAGGCAAACATTGTACGGGAAGAGAAGGTTCCTGCGGTCACTACACTGCTTGTGGTTCATCATCCTGATTAGCCACTGGATGGACACAGGGAGCTCCTTTCTGCTCATGGCAGAAGGCAATCAGTGATTACAAGAGGCTTGAAGTATTTACTCACAAAATATTATCAGGCAGTACCCAAAGCATGTGGAGGGGTTGCTGTCAGTGGTCTCAAAGCCATTAGAGGCTTTGGAGCTTTCCCAGGCTCTTTTGTCAGTCAGCTGGAGTCTGGCACAGTCTCTGACCTGGTTCCTCTTGACTCCCCATTGTGATGGTTTGGGAGTTCCCTGCCCCCCCACACTTTGAAATGACCCAGACTAATACTCAGCCAGCTGGGAGTTAAGAGATGAAGCTATATTTACAGCTCAGCACAATATAAAAGCAAATATATACAGTATTTACAGGAATATTTACAGAAATATACAAGTTTAAGGTAATACAGACACACAACACCCCTCCCAGAAATCAGAGACCCCAGGAGGGGCTCCCAACCACCCTTCCACCTTTTCCCCACCCCCACACCTTACCCCAAGGTTTGGTTTACGCACAAGGAGGATCGGCCGGGGAGGATTAGAAGAAAAGTGGTTAGTGAAGTTATTCAACAGAGAGGAGAAGCCAGAGCTGCTAGAGAGCCCAAGACCCAAGCAGCAAGCAAGCCCGTCCCTCGTGACCCAGACTGCCAGCTCGAGAGACTCTTATCTTCTTTGTTTTGGTTTTCTTATACCTAAACATCGCAGCAAGTCTCTGAGTGAAGTAGACATCACCATGGTTTTACCTTCACAGCCTACAGTATAATTTTCTCTATTAAAAATATTCCAATTAGCTCAAACCAGCACACCCATTCAGCTGCAGCCTTGCAGAGGGACAGGCAGGATGCAATGCCATGTGCAGGCTTGGCACAATGTCAGGCTGGCTGTGCAGGCCGAGTGCCTGCAGGCATTGAAAGCCTGTGCCTGGTAGTGGAGTTACTCCAGGCAGTTCAGGATGCAACGTGACAGCAAGCAAGCATGGATACAAGGGCAGAGCACAGCTTGTGCTACCAGCTTGTCCCTTTTTATCAATACAACCTGACACTAATGGGCCTTTGGACACAGTATAGCCAATCAGGATGGCACTTTGCAGAGTTTGACCGTATTAGGTGAAGCCATAGACTTGCTTTACCCTTTTTAGGGCAACCATGTGTACCTTGTTTACCACAGGATGCAAAGGGCCAGAGTCCTTAGACTCAGTGGCTCCAGGTTCTTTGTCCTCTTTCCCACAGTTGTTTCTCCCCAAAACAGAAGGAGGTAGAGTAGAAAACCATGTCTGGGCAAGCCAGGACATATATAAGCCTATTTAGGCCTACAATGACACGTCTGCCAATCTTCATCTAGGTGGTTTCATCTTCTCTTTCAAGGTCTGTCAAAAACCTGTGCCTGGATCTTAAGTGACTGTTGAAAAGCTCTAAACAATGTAATACTTTATTCCATTGTTATTTTTTCCTGTGAGTAGATACTACATCAAATTGCAGCCTGCAGAACATGAACAAAGTGAAGAGATGTGTGTCAGGATCAAGTCCACTGGTTTTTTTTTTTTTTTTTTTTCCCTTGTCCTTCCTCCCCTCCACTGACAGGAGAGTAAAAAAAAGGGAAGTGTAGAACTTCAGCCAAGATACACAAAATTATTTACTAGTCTACTGCAGAGATAGCAGATTACGCCGAAAGAGAGGGAGAGAGAGGAAAGGGAAAACAAAACAGAAAATACCAAACCAAAATTCATACAGGACAACTGCATTGCATGAAAATGAAACTGCAAAGAGAGCAAAGCTCAACCCCCACCCCCACTCCAGGTGCAACAGCACATCACAAGTGTTATGGATGTCAGCACTGCTTAGAATAGTGTAGGGATAGATCTGACCTGGCTCAAACCCATTGCAACATGCTTGAGCCACATCTTCTCTCTAAAGGATGCCATTGGGGAGCACTTAGCTGGTAGGTTCTTTTACAATACAAGCAGAAAAAAACTTGTGGAGTGATTCAGTATCTGTGGATAGATTTAACAGAACAACTTCTTCACACTTCAGGGACGCTTCCCCATTGCAGGCAACTTTGAAATGGTATTTTTTAAAGTTATCTGGTTTTGTAACTGCTTTATCCAACAAAGAAAACCATCACATTGGGTATTCCCCCTTTTCAGATTAACTTTTTCACCCAAAAGCCTTCTGCTGCCTTGAAAAGAGAAGTTTTGGCTTGAACCACAAGGCAGGGTCAATTTAATTTGGGGAGGAAGGAAAGATAAGAAGATATGAAGTTGATTCAGAGTAAAACTGCCATATTTTTAGATAGTAATTCGGTATTGAGGACAAATTGTATCAACACATTTAAACTCTTAGTAGTCACGTTCCAGGAGATCAACAGAACAACCAGTGTCATGTCACAGAGGTTGGAAGGGACCTCTGGAGATCATCTTGTCTTAACCTCCTGCATGGGAACGTGTCCTTTGGGCAGCCTGTTCCAGTGCTCCACCACCCTCAAGGCAAAAAAATGTTCCTCCTCATGTTTAGATGGAACTTCCTGTGTTCAAGTTTGTGCCCATTACCTTTTTGTCCTGTCACTGGGCATCACTGAAAAAAAAAAACCCTGGCCCCATCCTCCTGACACTCACCCTTCAAATACTTACAAGCATTGATAAAGTCCTGACTCAGTCTTCTTCAGGCTAAAGTGTCACATTTCCCTCAGCCTTTCTTCATAATGGAGGTGTTCTACTCCCTTCAGCATCTT
>VWYK01012047.1:0-24087 GCA_013399775.1 Semnornis frantzii
CCTTTCCCAGCTTTCTTGTAGCCTTGCTCAGATACTATGAAAAAGGCTTCAGTAGATAAATCAAGTTGTTACAGTAATTAGAGGCTGGATGAAACTTCTCTAACCAATTGTGGACAAACACTGGAGAGCTGAATCAGTACAGATTTGGGGTTTAATATTGTCAATGTTTTATCTCCCATCAGTTAATAAGAAGAGTTTTGTGTGGTGGAAGTCAAGGATTCACAGCTCAGCATATCTGTAGCCTTTCATTTCCTGTCCAGGAAATGACTTTGGAGCATCAGTGCCTTTGTTCACTGTTGAGCTTTGTGCTTGCTGGCAGTTGATTTAATGTAGCATGGAATACATCAAGGCATCAGAACTTACATAATCACCACTTTGGTTCAAAGATACTAAGCAAACCAGTGTCAGTCTTTTTTCTTTTTTTATTTTTTGAGCACCTGATTCACTTTGCAGTGTACTTGCAAAATGTTTGTTGTTTTTTTTTTTGTCAAAAATGATGTCGAAATGAAAGTAGAGAAGGAGAGAAGGGAAAGGTCTGAAACTGAGCAATGCAATGGGCAAGTTTGTCAATTAACCCTGCAGGGGTCTGAGTTATCCAGGAGAGGCATGAAAAGATAAAAGCAACATATTGAGAGCCTGGAAAAAAGTCCTAACTGGCTGCACGTGAGTGTTAAGGTGTTTAGGAAAAGCATATGGTGGTGGAATTGGTCATTTCTCACAGTTACAGCTCTGGCTGCTAGGAAACACCCTTAAAGTCTGCCTTGCCTTTCTGGGTGCAGTTGGTACTGTCCCTTTGTATTAGCACTAAGATGTCAAGGAGGAGGAGTTTGCTCTTGTTGAGCAGGACAGTAAGGCTGGTGAGGGACCTGGGGCACAGCCCCGTAAGGAGAGGCTGAGGGAGCTGGGGGTGTGCAGCCTGCAGAAGAGAAGGCTCAGGGCAGACCTCATTGCTCTCTACAGCTACCTGAAGGGAGGTCATAGCCAGCTTGGGTTGGGCTCTTCTGCCAGGCACCCAGGAACAGAAGAGGACATGGCCTGAAGCTGTGCCAGGGCAGGTTCAGGCTGGATGTTAGGAGGAAGTTCTTCCCAGCAAGAGTGATTGGCATTGGAATGGGCTACCCAGGGAGGTGGTGGAGTCCCCATCTCTGGAGGTGTTTAAGAGGAGGCTGGATGGGGCACTTGGTGCCATGGGTTAGTTAATGAGAAGGTGTTAGGTTGGACTTGGTCTTAGAGGTATTTTCCAACCTGGTTAATTCTGAGACACCAAGGCAAGTGCTTCAGTGCCACAAAGATGAATGACCTGAGTGGTTTTGCCTTAGTCTACAGGGCTGTCATAAGAGGAAATGAGATTTGCTTGCCTCAATTTGTTCTCAGCAAACCCTCCTTGACTGTTTAATCATCTCTTATCTTCTTGGTCTTTACAAATAATTGTGATGCTTCTGTTTGCTCAAACAAATGCGATCACATTGCTCCATGATTCTCCAGCCCTCTCTCCTCCTCCCTGTCTTCTTGGAAATGGGCAGAATTTTGTCCTTCTCCCAGCCTTTTGTCACTTGTCCTTCCCCTGGATTCTTAAAGTAGTTGTTGGTGGCAGAGATTTAATAAACCTGCTTCCCAAGTGTGGTGTCTATGCCAAGGCATTTCATAGAATCAGAGTTGGAAGGGACCACAAGGATCAGCCAGTTCCAACTCCCCTGCCATGGGCAGGGACACCTCACACTAGATCAGGCTGTCCACAGCCTCATCCTGCCTGGCCTTAAACACCTCCAGGGATGAGGCTTCCACCACCTCCCTGGGCAGCCCTCTCAGGCTTCCATCACCCTCATGCTGAACAACTTCTTCCTAACAACCAGTCTGAATCTACCCATTTCTAGCTTAGATCCATTCCCCCCAGTCCTATCACTACCTGACAGCCTAAAAAGTCCCTCCCCAGCTTTTTTGTAGCCCACTTCAGATATGAAAGGCCACAAGAAGGTGACCTGGGAGCCTTCTTCTCTCTAGACTGAACAGCCCCAGTTGCCTCAGTCTCTCCTCACAACAAAGCAGCTCCAGCCCTCTGCTCATCCTTGTGGCCCTTCTCTGGACACCTTCCAGCACCTCCACATCCCTCTTGTCCCAGGGGCTCCAGAACTGGATGCAGTACTCCAGGTGGGGTCTCACCAGAGCAGAGTAGAGCAGGAGAATCACCTCCCTCGCTCTGCTGCCCACGCTTCTCCTGATGCAGCTCAGGCTCTGTTTGGCTTTCTGGGCTGGAAGTGCACACTGCTAGTTCATGCTGAGCATCTTGTCCACCAGCACCCCCAAGTCCCTCTCCTCAAGGCTGCTCTCCAGCCAGTCCCTACCCAGCCCGTATGGGTGCTTGGCATGGACTCGACCCAGCTGCAGGACCTTGCACTTGGTCTTGTTGAATCATTTGCTGTGATGAGACTTATCCCAAGTGCTCTCCAGCATCATTTGATATTGTTAAGAGCTTACCTCCCTGTCCTTGCTATCAGTTGTGACTGACCCCTGGGTCACAGCTGATTCTTGTAGCAAAGAATGATGGGAGGAGGGAAAGAGGGGAATAAAAGAAGACATTAAATGTTGGGTTACTTGGATCATTTGAAGTTGTTTTCTGTTTTGTCCTTCCCTTGTGTTGAGTACTGAGCTAAAGCTTCAATTCTTTCGGCTGCTGCTGTATTTATACCAAAAATTGCTTTTGATGTCCTGTACTAATCACTTGGAATTTTTGTACCTGTGCATGAATGTGTTAATGCTGCCTGTGCTTAGGAGTTTTGTCCTAGTTCTCATCTCACGTGAGCTCCTCTTGAACCAAAGGCAATGACAAACTGATGCCTTGTGATGCTACCAGTAAGTGCTGTAGAAGACTGAACTTCCTCTGCAGGGAAGGTTTTCTGATGAAATTTGATTTCTTTTGTTCCTGGAGCAATGAAAGAACTGTCTTTCTGCTCTGGATTCACTTCCCTTGGGAACTGTTATAACTGCATTTATTTAAGTCTTCTTCAATAGTCAGTTCCTGTTTTGGTCTCAGAACCATTTCTGACCCAAGACTCTGAATTCATCTTATGTTCACTCTCACGTATTTCACCTTCTGCATAATGTTTTCAACCAGTTCCTCTCTGTTGGCTCAGATTAGATCTACCAGAGCTGCTCCTTCTTATTGTTTTCTTCCAAATCCTGGGGAGAGATTCTCATTGCTATTCCCAGCTCTTCCTAGCCAGGAGGCTGGAGCCAGGCTCTGCTGGGTGATGGCCAGTGCCAGGGCAAGGAGCAGTGGGTGGAAGTTGAGACATAGGAAGTTCCATGGAAACATGAGGAGGATTTTTTTCCCTGTGAGGGTGACAGAAGCCTGGCACAGGCTGCACAGGGGAGTTGTGGAGTCTCCCTCTGGAGATCTTCAAGAGCTGCCTGGATGTGTTCCTGTGTGATCTGCTGTAGGTCTTCCTGCTCTGGCAGGGGGGTTGTACTGGCTGAGCTTTGGAGGTCCCTTCCAGCCCCTGACATTCTGTGATTCTGTGATGCTATGATTCCAGCCAGTCTGTTGGTTTGTAGATGCCTTTTCCCAAAAGCTGTTGAGTGATTCAAATCCCCTTAGTGCTACTAGAACTTGAATTGATTCTCCTGACTGCTGAGCTTCATGTATCTTCATGACTTGAAAAGGGGAAGGGACCTCAAAGCTCATCCAGTTCCAAGCCCTCTGTGCCATAGGCAGGGACACCTCCCACTAGAACAGGTTGCTCAAGGCCTCATCCAACTTGGTTCTGAACACCTCCCTGGGCAACCTGTGCCAGTGTCTCACCAACCTCACTGCAAAGAACTCCTTCCTAACATCCACTTTCAATCTCCCCTCTGACAGTTTAAAGCCATTCCTCCTTCTCCTGTCATAACAAGACCTTCTCAATAGTCCCTCCCCAGCCTTCCTGGAGCCCCCTTCAGATCCTGAAAGGCCACTCCAAGGTCTCTTGGAGGCTTTGTATTCTCCAGGCTGCAGAACCCCAGCTCTCTCAGTCTGTCCTCACAGCAGAGCTGCTGCAGCCCTCTGAGCATCTTTGTGGCCTCCTCTGGACTGGCTCCAAGGACTTCCATGTCCTTCTTGTGTTGGAGGCTCCAGAGCTGCACACAGGACTCCAGGTGGGGTCTGAGGAGACCAGAGCAAAGGGGCATAATCTTTGCCCTGCTGGCCACACTGCTGTTGCTGCAGTCCAGTAAGTGCAAATTCTCATCACAGATTTGTTCCATCAGACCTGTGTCACTCACAAAATGGACTCTGGAGCAGGTGTGTGTGTTTTTGAAAATCTGGGAAGAGATTTTATGACTTCCTTGGATTGCTGTGTACAATTTTGAGCTCCCCAGTTCAGGAGAGACAGGGACCTGCTTGAGAGAGTCCAACAGAGAGCCACAAGGATGAGTGGGGGACTTGAGCATCTCTCCTGTGGAGTGAGACTGAGCGCACTGAGGTTGTTTAGTCTGGAGAAGAGAAGGCTGAGAGAGGATCTGAGCAATGTCTATCAATAGCTGAGGGCTGGGGGGCAAGTGGAGGAGGCCAAGCTCTTTTCAGTGGTGCACACCAATATACCAAGGAGGAATGGATACAAACTGGAACAGAGAAGGTTTCAGCTCCACATGAGGAGAAACTTCTTTGGAGTGAGGGTGCCAGAGCCCTGGAGCAGGCTGCCCAGAGAGGTTGTGGAATCTCCTTCTCTGGAGGCTTTCCAAACCCACCTGGATGCATTGCTGCCTTGGCAGGGCGATTGGACTGGATGCTCTCTGGAGGTCCCTTCCAACCTCTAAGGTTCTGTGATCCCTTCCCTGTGGCTAGCTCACTTGTCAATCACTTCACAAAGCCCTTGATTTATCAACGAAACTGGGAATTGAGAGCTACTTTCTGCTGATGTCAACACCTCTTGCATTAATAACAAGAACATTTGTTCTCCTCCTTTCTTTTTGACCTTATATTGCAGGAAGTTGTTATTTTTTGGTTTCAGATCCTTGCAAAGTCCACCTTCGTTTATGCTTGCTTGGATATTTTCTCACAGCTTCATTTCTCTCACTGATAAGGCCACATCTCAGATACTGTGGTCAGGTTTGGGCCCCTCACTCCAAGAAGGACACTGAGGTGCTGGAGCAGGTCCAGAGAAGGGGAACAAAGCTGAGGAAGGGTCTGGAGAATAAGTGTTAGGAGAAGTGGCTGAGGGAATTAGGATTGTTTATCTTGGAGAAGAGGAGGCCCAGAGGAGGTCTCCCTGCTCTCTACAATGACCTGAAAGGAGGTTGTAGTGAGGTGGGTGTTGGTCCATCCTCACAAGTAACTAGTGATAGGACAAAAGCAAATGGCCTCAAGCTGTGCAAGGGAAAGCTTGGACTGGATAACAGTAAAAATTTATTTACTGAAAGAGGAGTCAAGCATTGGGACAGGTTGCCCAGGGAGACGGCAAAGTCACCATCCTCGGAGGATGGTCACAAAGCATCTAGGCATGGTACTTGAGGCCATGGTTCAGGGGGGCATGGTGGTTTGGGGCTGGTGATTGGACTGGATGATCTTTTTTATTAAAGCACTGCTGGACAGGACGGCCCAGAGAGTGGTGGTCAGTGGAGTTAAATCCAGCTGGCAGCCAGGCACTGGTGGTGTTCCTCAGGGATCTGTGTTTGGACCCCACTTCTGTTTAACATCTTTATTGATGACCTTGATTCAGCCATAGAGAGTGTCAGCAGTGAGTCTGAAGGTGACACCAGCTTAGGTGGCAGTGCTGACTTGAATGTGGGTAGAGAGGCTCTCCAGAGGGACTTGGATAGGCTTAGATCAATGTGCCAACATGAATGGGATGAGTTTCAACAAGGCCAAGTGCCAGGTTCTGCACTTGGGTCACAACAACCCCAAGCAATACTACAGGCTTGGGGCACTGTGGCTGGAGAGCTGCTGGCAGAGAGGGACCTGGGGGGTTGTAATAGACAGGAGCTGAATAGGAGCCAGCAGTGTGCCCAGGTGGCCAGGAAGGCAAATGGCATCCTGGCTGGGATTAGAAATGCTGTGGCCAGCAGGAGCAGGGAGGGGATTGTCCCCTTGTACTCAGCTTTGGTGAGGCCACACCTCGAGTGTTGTGTTCATAGAATTATAGAATCAAGCAGGTTGGAAAAGAACTCCAAGTTCACCCAGTCCAACCTAACACCCAGCCCTAGCCAATTAACCAGACCATGGCACTAAGTGCCCCATCCAGGCTTTTCTTGAACACCTCCAGGGATGGCAACTCCACCACCTCCCCAGGTAGCCCATTCCAATGCCAATCACTCTCTCTGTCAAGAACTTCCTCCTAGACCTCCTCTGGCACGACTTCAGGCTGTGTCCTCTCGTTCTGTTGCTGGTTGCCTGGCAGAAGAGCCCAACCCCACCTGGCTACAACCTCCCTTCAGGTAGCTGTAGAGAGCAATGAGGTCTGCCCTGAGCTTCCTCTCCTGCAGGCTGCACATCCCCAGCTCCCTCAGCCTCTCCTCACAGAGCTGTGCTCCAGGCCTCTCATCAGCTTCATTGCCCTTTTCTGGACACCAGTTTTGGGTACCTCAATACAGAAGAGATGTAGATGTGCTGGAGTCAGGGCAGAGGAGGGCAAGGAAGCTGGGGAAGGACCTGAGGAATAAATCCGATGAGGAGAGACTGAAGGAGCTGGGGATGGTTAGTGTGAAACAGAGGAGGCTGAGGGCAGACCTCATGGCTGTCTGCAGCTACCTGAAAGGACATTGTGGAGAGGAGGCTGCTAGGCTCTTCTCACAGGGAATTTGAGACAGAGCAAGGGGGAACAGACTCAACCTAAGGCTGGGGAGATTTAGATTGGACGTTAGGACGAAGTTTTTCATGGAGAGAGTGGTTAGGGACTGGAATGAGCTGCCCAAGGTGGTGGTGGATTCCCCCACCCTGGCTGCGTTTAAGGGTGGTTTGGATATGGTGCTTAGGGATATGGTTTAAGGGGAATCTTGTAGAGTAAGGTTCTAAGGTTGGGCTTGGTGATGCTGAGGGGCTTTGCCAACCTGGGGGTTTCTGTGATTCTGTGATCCAGTGATCCATTCAGTCTCTCCCAAGCCTTAATGGTCATCTGAAAATATGTCTACACAAACTGCAGAAGATCTTGCAGTTCCAGAATTCTGTTTGCAGGCAACAGGATGTGTTTTAGAAAGAAAAGTAATCTATTTCTAAGTACCCACAGTAACTCCAAGTCCATTTCTAAATGTCCACGGTAACTGCAAGTCCATCACCCAGAATGAAGTGTGGTTGCAGCCTGCCACATGCTCTAGAACAGGTGTTTCAGAATGACTGCTTCAACACACTTCACATCCTTTGGCCAATGATCTGAAGTGTTCCCTTGTGTTATGTATGCAGCATGGTGGGCTACAGAAAACTGAGTGGAGCTCTAACCAAAATCTGTAGCTGAGCAGTATTCTCAGAGCCATAAGCCAGCTCTGCTGTGCTGTGGCTAGAACAAAGAAGAAATAAACATTTTCCAGTCCATAAATATATGTCCTCTAATCTGGAACCGATGTGGGGAAGTCTGTCTACAAAATACAAGTTGCAAAAGCAGATGAAGGGAGGTTCTCCTCCCCCTCTGCTCTGCCTCCTCTGCTCTAGGCCCCACCTAGAATGTTGTATCCAGTTCTGGGCTGCCCAGTTCAGGAGGGACAGGGATCTACAGGAAAGAGTCCAAGGGAGGGCTACAAGGATGCTGAAAAGACTAGACCACTGCCTGGTGAGGAAAGGCTGAGAGAAGAGGTTCTGCATCATGAGGGTAGTGGAACACTGGAATAGGTTGGCCAGGGAGGTGTTTGGGTCCCATCCCTGGAGATATTCAAANTGAGAGCCTCCTTCTCCAGAGAAGTCTCCTTCTGTGAAGCCTTTCCAGCCCTGTCTGGATGTGTTCCTGTGTGACCTGCCCTGGATTCTCTGCTCCTGCTGTGGCAGGGGAGTTGGACTGGAAGGCCTCCAGAGGTCCCTTCCAACCCCCAACATCCTGTGAGGCTGTGACTTCCCCTCCAGAGAGCAGCAATCTCTCAGTGGGATTCAAAGCAGGCAGCATAGTTTAAATAGCTGGATTTTAGTTTCCCCTGCCTAAGTCCCTGCTGACATCATGCACCTTTGTTTGTTTTGCATTCAGGAGTCATTCTGAAGAGGTTATGTGAGACAGAAAACCTCTGCCACGCTCTGGTGCCCGCGCGGAGCTGTAATAGATAGCGAGGCTGCGGGGTACCAGGGTCAGTGATTTGTGTGATGTTGCAGCTGCAGAGCTAGCATCTAGCAGGAGATATAATTATGCTCCGCCATGCCAGTAGGAGAAAAGCCTGCTCAGTAGAGCTTGAGTTCATCACTGGAGCATTAGCAGAGTGCTAAGCAATTTCATTCTTGTAAATTGTTCGACTGCAGGAGCTGTGTCTGGGTACCTCAGGCAGAGCAAGCAGCAATATCAAAGTTCAAAGACTCTGATGTGCTCCTCGTTATTAAAAATGCTGAATAAACATGGCAGAGGATATTTCTTGATAACTTAAGATACAAGAGTGAGCACAGGCAGATACATTCTCCTAACAGTGAAAATGAAGCAAACCTTTCTTGGGTTAGCATGATGAGGATGGTCGATGTGCATTACAGGAGCTAGTGGTGCAATCAAATGTTAGTACAGCCTCACTGCCAAGCAGAAGGATCCTTAGTACATTTCACACACAGGGAACTGGAAAACTGAAGATAAAAGAATTTGCTTCAGGCTTTCCACCAGCTCTGAGCCAGCTGTCTCAGTCCTGCATATAGAATCAGGCAGGGTTGGAAGGGACCACAAGGATCATCCAGTTCCAACCCTCCTGCCATGGGCAGGGACACTTCACACTAGATCAGGCTGGCCACAGCCTCATCCAGCCTGGCCTTAAACACCTCCAGGGATCAGGCTTCCACCACTTCCCTGGGCAACCCCTGCCAGGCTGTCACCACCTTCATGCTGAACAACTTCTTCCTAACTTCCAGCCTGAATCTACCCATTTCTAGCTTGGATCCATTCCCTCCATTCCTATGACGACCTGGCATCCTAAGAAGTCCCTCCCCAGCTTTCTTGTAGCCCCCTTCAGATACTGAAAGGCTACAAGAAGGTGATTTGGGAGCCTTCTCCTCTCCAGACTGAACAGCCCAAACTGCCTCAGTCTCTCCTCACAGCAGAACAGCTCCGGCCCTCTGCTCATCCTCATGGTCCTTCTCTGGAAACCTTCTAGCACCTCCACATCCCTCTTGTCCCAGGGGCTCCAGAACTGGACGCAGTACTCCAGGTGGGGTCTCAGCAGTGCACAGCAGAGGGGCAGGATCACTTCCCTTGCCTTGCTAGGGCACTTCCCCTGATGCAGCCCAGGCTGTGGTTACTCTCTGGGCTGCCAAAGCACACTGCTGGCTCATGTTGAGCTTCTCACCCACCAGCACCCCCAAGTCCCTCTCCTGAAGGCTGCTCTCCAGCCAGTCTGAAAAAGAAAGCTTTCCGTGTTGCTGCTGGTGTTGCTCAGGGATCAGTGCTGGGTCCCGTCTTGCTCAAAGTATTCGTCAATGGCTGCCCCCTCTAGCAGGGCACACCTCGGCAGGCAGCAGAGGTCGAGGGTGGTGAAGGTGTCACCCAAAGGTAGCCCGAGCAGGTGGGCAGAGGGAGCAGCCTTGCACCGGTGACTGTGCCCTTGAGGGCAAGAGGGCCAATGGGATCCGGGGAGGCACTGAGAATAGTGTGCCCAGCATACCCAGGGAGGTTCTCCTCCTCCTCTACTCTGCCCTGGTGAGACCCCCATGTTGAGTACTGCCTTCAGTTTGGGGCTCCCCAGTTTAAGAGGGACAGGGATCTGCTGGAGAGGGTCCAGCAGCGGGCTAAAAGGATGAGGGAACTGGAACACTGCCTGATGAGGAGAGGCTGAGGGACCTGGGGCTGCTTAGTCTGGAGAAGACTGAGAGGGGATTTAATAAAAGTTTCTAAATATCTGAGGATTGGGGGTCAGGAGGGGGAGACACAGGCTCTGTTCACTTGCTCCCTGGGATAGGACAAGGAGCAATGGATGGAAGATGCAGCACAAGAGGTTCCAGCTCAACACAAGAGGGGACTTCTTGCCTGTAAGGGTGAGAGAGCCCTGGCACAGGTTGCCCAGAGAGGTTGTGGAGTCTTCTTCTCTGGAGCCTTTCCAGCCCTGTCTGGATGTGTTCCTGTGCCACCTGCGCTGAATTCTCTGCTCCTGCTGTGGCAGGGGGGTTGGACTGGATGAGCTCTTTGGGTCCATTCCAACCCCTATCATCCTGTGAGCCCCGAGCTTGAGGTGGGCACAGCTCCCTTCCCTCTGGCCCTGGGAGGGTAGGCTCGGGGGTCCTGTCGGGGTGGGGGGCGGCGAAGCTGGGCAGCGCACGGCGGCATCACCGTTCCCCGTCCCGCCGCGTTCAGCGCTGGCGGTGCGTGGTGCAGGCTGAGGTAAGCGGGGACCGTGGGCGTCTGTCAGCCGGCGGCTCTCGTCACCCGGAGACAGGTCTCCCCTAATCGGGTTTCCATCGGTCGCGGCGGGGGCGTATAAAAGCCGGCGCGGCAGGGCGAGGCGGGCAGAGTGCCGCGCTGCCCCCCCGCCCGGCCGGCCCCATGCAGCCCGCCATGATGATGTTCTCCAGTAAGTACTGGGCACGGAGAGGCTTCTCGCTGGACTCGGCCCTGCCGGAGGAACGCTCCGCCGGCGGCAGCCTCACCGTAAGTGGCCGGGCTGGGAGCGGAGCCGCTCCGCTGGGCCCACCCCCGGAGGGGAAGCTTCTGGGCCGGAGTGGGTCGGGTGCACGGTGCGGGGGAGGGTGTCCCCGGTGCCAGTGGGCTGGCCTCGTCCTTTTTAGCTTTTAAGGCTAAGGGAATGGTTTTCCAGCCGTTTTTGGAAACTAACTTTGCAGTCGAATCGGTCCTCGCTCCAAGAGCAGCCTCAAAGGTGTCTCTCAACGCAATCGAAGAGACAAACCTTCCCGAGAAAGTGAAGGGCGCTGCTGTTGCGCTGCAGTCTGGTTTAAGGGCTTGCCTTTTGAAAGGCTTCGGTTAGCCCCGTGGGCTCTCTGTGTCATCAGGATCTGCTTTTCCGAGGCACCAGCAAAGCTCCCAGCACAACGCATGCGAGCCGCATGCACTGACACTGCATCGGTGCCCATGGCGCTTTGATTGCGAGGCAGCTGGTTTCAAAGTTCCCAGCTTCTGCCTCCTCGCAGGGCTGCGAGAATGTGCGGGAGCATCGTGCAAGGAATGTGCAAACTTCCCTGTTGGGAAGCCCTGCCAGAAGGCAGAAGCACTTCAGTGCAAGATGCTGCTGTGGGTGCTACAGGTGCTTGGGTCTTTGCAAGCACAGGGTCAACTTCTCTATGCTTCCAGGTAGGTGATTGAAAAGGTGTAGTTTGTTATCAGTAAAGGATATCAGTGGTGTAACCTGCTCTGAATATGTGAAATATTTCAGATTGTGAAGGTTTTGCCTCCTACAAGACTTTCCAACACGTTCAGATCCTTTGAGCTGAAGCAATAGAAGGTGCCAGTTTGTACCAGCTGTGAGCTGGTTCATTGTCTTTAAAGTAAAATGTGACACATCCACATTTGCATTGGAAATACGGAATTAAGCAGGATAAATTTGTTTTACGGTCTTTGTTTAATGCAACACATCCATATTTGTATTGGAGATATGGAATTAAGCAGGATAAATTTGCTTTACTCTCTTTGTTTTTGAGTTACTTTTTTCGCTGAGTTCTACTCTTTCATCTATACATTAGGCTGTCAGGGAGCAATAGGACTGGGGGGAACGGAACCAAGCTAGAAATGGGTAGATTCAGGCTGGATGTTAGGAAGAAGTTGTTCAGCATGAGGGTGGTGAGAACCTGGCAGGGGTTGCCCAGGGAGGTGGTGAAAGCCTGATCCCTGGAGGTGTTTAAGGCCAGGCTGGATGAGGCTGTGGACAGCCTGATCTAGTGTGAAGTGCCCCTGCCTATGGCCGGGGATTTGAGACTGGATGATTCTTGTGGTCCCTTCCAATCCTGACTGATTCTATGATTCTGTGAAGGTGTTCAAGACAAGACTGGATGGGACACTTAGTGCCATGGTCTAGTTGATTGGCTAGGGCTGGGTGATAGGTTGGACTGGATGGGCTTAGAGGTGTCTTTGAACCTGGTTGATTCTACGATCCTGTGATTCTACGATTCTGTGATTCTACAATTCTGTGATTCTATGAGTCTATGATTCTATGATTCTCTGGTTCTATGATTTCTTGCACTTGGTCCAGATAATTAATTTTCCTTAAGCAAGATGATCTGCTAGTCATTATTCAAGTATAAAAGTGTACTAATGATCATGCCTGATAAGATTTGAGTTCCTGCACTATCACAGTCTCTTCTGCTGGACTCACAACAAATAAATGTTCTGGTTTTCATGTGCTTGAGAGGGTCTCTCAGGCATCACTTCAGGTAATACTCGCTTAAGAGTGTTAGGGAACCAGTGACAGTGTTGGAAAGTGACAAGTGCTCCAATTTCTCAGAGAAGTCTGTGGTGCTGGCAGTCTCAGACACTCAGTTGACTACATGATCCTCACTGCCTAGCTTCCAGAAAGCAGCATGCAGTGAAAAATCATGGGGGCTGTAAAAATAACACCTTTATCACTGTGTATGCAGCTTAACCTGTATATGGAAGGAATGTTTATTGATGTTTATTGAAGCTAGAAACCGAAAGTGACTGTCTCCTAAATTATCCCTGAGAAAACCTCCGAGCAGGCAGAGTCAGATAGACTCTGTTACTAAAAAAAAAAAAATAAGCACACCCGAAACCCTTCATAACTGCATTTCCAGGTTGTTTCTGTGTAGTCTAAAGAGGCCACAGAGCCTTTTTGAGTTCTGTGAGTGGTTTCAATGTGGCTGGTGTAAACCTGTGCCATTCGAAGACTGACTTTCGGTAAGAATCACAGAATCACAGAATCAAGCAGGTTGGAAAAGACCTCTAAGATCACTGAGTCCAACTTATCACCCAACACCTTCTCATTAACTAACCCATGGCATCAAGTGCCTCATCCAGCCTCCTCTTAAACACCTCCCCAGGCAGCCCATTCCAATGCCAATCACTCTTGCTGGGAAGAGCTTCTTCCTAACATCCAGCCTGAACCTGCCCTGGCACAAGTTGAGGCTGTGTCCTCTTGTTCTGTTACTGGGTGCCTGGCAGAAGAACCCAACCCCAGCTAGCTACAACCTCCCTTCAGGTAGCTGTAGAGAGCAATGAGGTCTGCCCTGAGCCTCCTCTTCTGCAGGCTGCACACCCCCAGCTCCCTCAGCCTCTCCTCACAGGGCTGTATTCCAGGCCCCTCACCAGCCTTGCTGTCCTTCTCTGCATTCCAGGTAGCCCCTTCTTTAATTCAGTGCATCCTAGGAGCTTCAGATCTCAGAAGATCCAGTGGGGGCTGCTGTGAGAGCTGTGGGCTCTCTGCTTAGTAGAGATCACAAAATGATAGAATCAGTCAAGGTTGAAAGGGACCACAAGGATCATCTAGGTCCAACCCCAGGGCAAGGACATCTCACACTAGATCAGATGAGATGTTTCAGGTTGGACCAGAATGGGCTTAAAGAGTAAACCAATTTGATATGAACCTTGTGGATGCCTTAGGATGGATATGGTGCAAATACCTGGACTCTGTCAGTGATACCCATTTTTAAGGAAAGAATTTCATACAATCTGCTTTTGAAAAAGGAATCCATCTGGAGTTCACTAATTCCTTTGTTGCTGGGTCAAAAAACACTCATAGAATCATAGAATCACAGAATGTCAAGGACTGGAAGGGACCTCAAAAGCTCATCCATCTTTGATCACATTCTCTGATTCTGTGCTCCACAACCTCTCTGGAGGTGTTCAGGAGCAGGTTGGATGAGGCCTTGAGTGACCTGTTCTAGTGGGAAGTGTCCCTGCCTATGGCAGGGGTTTGCAACTGTCTGAGCTTTGAGGTCCCTTCCAACCTAAACCATTCTATGACTTCATATCAGTAAGAGCCCTTTGTACATCCACGGTGATGCTGTTCTTTATCCATTTCTAGCTGAACAGGTCAAGTTCTGGGAAAAACGAGGAAAAAAAAGGGACGAGGGGAAATGGAAAAGGTGAATCTGCTTCTGAAAGTGGAAAGACAGCTGTGGTGTTTTCTTTGAAGAATGAAGTTGGTGGATTGGTGAAAGCTCTCCGACTGTTCCAGGTAAGGATTACAAATCACTCTGCTGACTGGGCTGAGGAAGGCTGCTGGGGTCAGGTCCCGCATCTGGGTCAAGGCAATGCCAAACACCAATACAGGCTGGGCAGGGACTGGCTGGAGAGCAGCCTTCAGGAGAGGGACTTCGGGGTGCTGGTGGATGAGAAGCTCAACATGAGCCAGCAGTGTGCACTTGCAGCCCAGAGAGCAATCACAGCCTGGGCTGCAGCAAGAGCAGTGTGGGCAGCAGGGCAAGGGAGGTGATCCTACCCCTCTGCTGTGCACTGCTGAGACCCCACCTGGAGTACTGCATCCAGTTCTGGAGCCCTTGGGACAAGAGGGATGTGGAGGTGCTGGAAGGTGTCCAGAGAAGGACCATGAGGATGAGCAGAGGGCTGGAGCTGCTCTGCTGTGAGGAGAGACTGAGGCAGTTTGGGCTGTTCAGTCTGGAGAGGAGAAGGCTCCCAAGTGATGTTCTTGTGGCCTTTCAGTATCTGGAGTGGGCTACAAGAAAGCTGGGGAGGGACTTTTTAGGGTGTCAGGTAGTGGTAGGAATGGAGGGAATGGATCCAAGCTAGAAATGGGTAGATTCAGGCTGGAAGTTAGGAAGAAGTTGTTCAGCGTGAAGGTGGTGACAGCCTGGCAGGGGTTGCCCAGGGAAGTGGTGGAAGCCTGATCCCTGGAGGTGTTTAAGGCCAGGCTGGATGAGGCTGTGGCCAGCCTGATCTAGTGTGAGGTGGCCCTGCCCATGGCAGGGGAGTTGGAACTGGATGATCCATGTGGTCCCTTCCAACCCTGACTGATTCTATGATTGTATGATTGTTGATATAAATCTAGTGGGCCATGGCAGTGGAATGGGATGCAGTCATATCATGCAGAATTGAATGAAAGTAACTGAAAATATTATGGATCAATCAACAAAGCATCTGCGGCTCAGGAAGCCTTCTCTGGCATAAAGTTCAGCAGCAATGCTGATGTTCGCGCTACCCCCTGCAGATTTCTGGTGTGATTCTCAGCAGCATAAACTGGGTTGAAGTTGTCTGTGCAGGCCTCAGTGAAAGGAGGCACTTCAGAGAGCAGAGCAGAATGTAAGTTATATATATGCCCGGTCCAAGAGGCAATGGGTGAATGTTGAGGGATAGGAGGTTCCATGTGAAGCTGAGGAAGAATTTTTTCCCTGTGAGGGTGACAGCACTGGAACAAGCTGTCCAGGGAGGTTGTGAAGTCTCTCTCTCTGGAGATGTTCAAGCACCATCTGGATGGGTTCCGATGTGATCGGCTCTAGATGATCCTGCTCTGGCAAGGGGCTGGACCAGATGATCTTTGGAGGTCCCTTCCAGCCCCTGACATTCTGTGATTCTATGATCCTATGATAATCAGATGGTGGTGGCAACCCTGCAGCGGGACAATATTTGGTTATGAAGTTAGATGCTGCTTTAATGCTTGCAGGGTCAGTGGTTCATGTGTGTAGAATGTAAATTGTGAAGTGTTGGTTCCCATATATAGCACAGGATGTTAGGGGTTGGGAGAGACCTCTGGAGATCTTCCAGTCCAACTCCCTTGCCACAGCAGGAGGAGAGAATCCAGTGCAGGTCACACAGGAACACATCCGGACAGGACTGGAAAGGCTCCAGAGAAGGAGGCTCCACAATCTCTCTGGGCAGCCTGCTCCAGGGCTCTCTCACCTTTACACTCAAGAAGTTCTTCTTCATGCAGAGCTGGAGCTTCCTGTGCCGC
The DNA here is from genome assembly GCA_013399775.1 of Semnornis frantzii. NCBI lineage: Eukaryota > Metazoa > Chordata > Aves > Piciformes > Ramphastidae > Semnornis > Semnornis frantzii. Next base: position 15,946 of record VWYK01012047.1, read on the forward strand.
AGTTTCCATCCCTTGCCCCTTGTCCTATGCCAGGGCACAAGTGAGCAGAGGCTGTCCCTGTCCCTTCCTTCCTGACCCCCAGTCCTCAGCTATTTCTATCCATTGCTCAGATCCCCTCTCAGCCTTCTCCTCTGCAGACTAAGCAGCCCCAAGGCTCCCACAGTTACCCTCACAGGAATATTTTCTTCCTCATAAGTTCATAAGAGATGCTGAAGCAGTCCATGTTTAATGGCTTTGATTTAAAGAAGCACATTCAAATCTACTTAACATTGCCTAATAAAATTGCATTAGAAGGTAATATTTACAGCCAAGGGAAATATAAAACTGCATTAGATTATTTTTTTTTATTTTTAAAAATTAAAATGTTTTACTGTCCTCTGTAAGAAATGGTTCTTGGTAGATAAAATTTTTGTTGTCGCTTTCAGTATCCAGATTGTTTTTGCTCTTTATTTATTAAGCATTGGTAGCTGTCTGCGTAAATACAAAATGAATACTTTCAACAAAAACACCTTTTAGTAAGTGGGTAAAAACTTTTCCTGAGCAATGTGGCCTCATTATTGCCCTCCTAGCTGATGTGTCTCTATTCCATCTGTCATTCCATCTGTCCACAGGAGAAACATGTGAGTATGGTTCATATTGAATCACGAAAATCGAAGAGGAGGAACTCAGAGGTGGAAATTTTTGTGGACTGTGACTGCAGCAAGAAAGAATTTAATGAACTGATCCAGTTACTCAAGTTTCAAACTAACATAGTTTCTCTCAACCCACCAGAAAACATCTGGACTGACGAGGAAGGCAAGGCTGCTTTTGTTTTTTTTGCATCACTTTGTTCAGAGACTGGCAAATGTTTTCCTCAAGGTTCAGTGTTGGGACCACTTCTGTTTAACATCTTTATTGATGACCTTGATTAAGGCATGGAGAGTGTCAGCAGATGACACCAATTTGGGTGGCAGAGTTGATCTGCAAGAGGGTAGGGGGGCTCTACAGAGGGACTTGGATAGATTGAGTCCGTGGCCAATGTTAATGGGATGAGCTTCAACAAGGCCAAATGCCAGGTCCTGCCCTTGGGGCACAACAACCCCAGCAATGTTACAGGCTTGGGGCAGTGTGGCTGCAGAGCTGCTGGCAGAAAGGGACCTGGGGCTTGTAATAGACAGGAGCTGAATGTGAGCCAGCAGTGTGCCCAGGTGGCCAGGAAGGCAAATGGCATCCTGGCTGGGATTAGAAATGCTGTGGCCAGCAGGAGCAGGGAGAGGATTGTCCCCTTGTACTCAGCTCTGGTGAGGCCACATCTCAAGTACTGTGTTCAGTTTTGGGCACCTCAATACAAGAGAGATGTGGAGGTGCTGGAGGCAGTGCAGAGGAGGGCAAGGAAGCTGGGGAAGGGCCTGGAGAATAAATCTGATGAGGAGAGACTGAAGGAGCTGGGGATGGTTAGTGTGAAACAGAGGAGGCTGAGGGCAGACCTCATGGCTGTCTGCAGCTACCTGAAAGGAGGCCGTGGAGATGTTGGTGCTCTCACAGGTTGGTCTCTTCTCACAGGTAATTGGAGACAGAACAAGGGGGAATGGCCTCAAGCTGCCACTGGGGAGGTTTAGACTGAACATTAAAAAACATTTTTCCCTGGCAAAAGTGGTCAGGTACTGGAATGTGCTGCACAGGGAGGTGGTGGAGTCCCCAACCCTGGATATGTTTCAGGGGGGTTTGCCTGTGGTGCTGGGGCTGTGGTTTAAGGTGCACCTTGTAGAGTAGGGATATGGGTTGAGCTTGGTGATCCTGAGGGGCCTGAATATTTGTGTGCTTCTGTCTTCTGTAGCTGTCTCCATGATCTCAGCACTCCAGTACATTCACTTCACATTCTGTCTTCTACAGATCTCGACTGTGTCCCTTGGTTCCCCAGGAAGATATCTGAGTTGGATAAATGCTCGCAGAGAGTTTTGATGTATGGTTCTGAGCTGGATGCAGATCACCCTGTAAGTGTTAACATAAAACTGTCTGGTAGAGAATTTGTTCAGGTTCTTTGCCAGTTGAATCAAAAGCCTGTGGACTGCTGATTCTGAGTACTTTGTTGAGCATAGGTGGGGATTTAATTCTCTTCAGTGGTTTCTGTGAGCTGATTTTCTTTTTCTATAGTAGGACACTCAAAAATGAGCCACAAAATATATTCACTGTTTAACGTGTAGGTCCTATTTTGTGCTTGCTTTCAGTTATTATTTTTCTTTTTCATTAACTAGCTGGTAAAAAGGTTTCAAATCCTGAAGAGTTTAGATCAACATGACCTTTGGTTCTGTCACAAGTATCTGCTAGGGAAGAACTGCTATAAACCTAGGTGGCAGAGAAGAAAGAATTATAAGGGAAGACTCCTTTGGTGCCTGAGGAGTTAATGACAAAATAAAACAGAGCTACATATTCCTGCTTCTGCATGAGTTGGAAGGTGTCTCACACGTGTCCTGATTTGGTGCCAGCAGACAAGCCTGGGTTTCAGACCAGCTGTATCTTCACTGCTGCCAAATGCTCAGTGCAAAAGGCAGGAAAATATGTCTGGTGTTGTTTCATTCCTTTGGCCAGTGCCCACCAGTGCTCATCCTCTGAGCCTTTGCATGGCATGGGGTGGCAGGAGTTTGAGTTACAGCATTTTCACTTGTTGTAAACACAGATTTCTACTCTGGACCACTTGGCTGGAAGAGGCTGGTGGCAGCCAGTTGGTATCCATTCCTGAAATAAGCTGGATTGAACTGCTATTGTGGGAAACCTGCATCTGAAAGGAAAAAAAAAGAGAACTGAAATATCTAACCAAGAGACTGTCTTGTAACAGAGTCAGATGAAAGTCTAACTGGAGGTGACAGTCACCTTGTTTGCTTTGGTAGCACACATTTGTTGTTGGTAAAGCAGTTGGCAAGGCAGTGAGAAATGGCCCCAAAGAGTTTGTGACTGCAGAAAGGTCAGTTTGGTGCAGGGAACTTTGTAGTGATGCATCATCTGTATACCACATGGAAGCTCAAATCAAATACTCCAAATCAAACCATGTCACCTTGTCATTGCCTTCAGTCATTTGTATTTCTGTATGTGATCAAAAAGCAGAAAATGCATTTTACTTTTCAGCTGTGACTAAGGGAAACTTATATGCTCCCTGGTGCTTGCCTTGGCTGAGGAGAGGCAGGTTTCCTGCTGGCCCTGGCCCTGTGGCTCTATGTCAGTGCAGTGATGGCAGTCAGAGCTCTGCCTTTTGTCCTGTCCTCTCCACGGCTCCTACAGTGGCCATGTCACGGTGGAAGCTCAGGAGCAGACCCTCACACCTGTGCACACAAGCAAATCTATCTTCATGATGCCCCCTGGCAGTCCCACATCCCTATGTCTGGTGTGGCCTGCCTGTGTTACCAGCCACCATCATCACCCTCACCTCCTTTGGTTCCAAACCACCTCTACCATGTGGGAGTCCTTCCTGCACTGTTGGCCCCTAGCTGGAGAGCACATTCCTGGGTCCTGTGCACATCCTGATGGCAGACTAGGATTTACCTCACATTTTCTCAGAGCCTGTTGATTACTTTCAGCCACAAGCAGTAATTTGGTTCAAACAGGGGCTGCAGAGGCAGCTCGTTCTAGCCTTGGGTTGATGACTGTGACAGGCCATTTGACGCTGCTTTATGCTCTGAGCTGCTGCCTTCATTAAATACTCGAGTGCCCTGCTCAAAGTCTGCCTTCAGTTTTACAGACAACAACAAAAAAAATAAAAAGACATTTGCATGATATGAATATCTATTTTACACTTGGGGGAGCTCTTACAAACCTAATTTACACACCATTTGCTAGCCTATGCAGCATGCCAGGCATTAGGCATGGGGGAAAAAAAAAACCTATCAAACCTGTGACTGGCTTTTCAAAGGCCACTTCTGGTGCCTTGCTCTCTTGCTTAGCAGAGGCACGTAAGTGCCAGAGGACAAAAGACAATTACCCTATTGCAGAACCAGTGCAGCACCACTTCAGCAGCACAGCCCTAACCCACTCCACACTGGCTGATGGCTTCAGTTTGGCTACACCTGGCAAGCTTTTAAATCTCTGTACTGCCTTCTATCAGTTTCCAGCTCTTGACTGGCCTGTGGTGTTTGTGTTATGAATGATGCAAAGTTAATAATGGATATTAAATTTGATACCCAGGAGAAGATTGTTAATAACTATGAATACTGTTAATAACTATGACTATTGTTAATAACTATGAATAGTCAATAATGATGAATATCATTAATAATTATGAATATCATTAATAACTACTAATATAGTCAATAACAATCAATATTGTTAATAATTATGAATATTGTAAGTAACTATGAATATTCTTTATTAACATTGAATCTCACCTGAAAACTTATTTAACAATGTTTGAAGCACATGGTTTGGGTATTTATACACACAGGGAACAGGCAACCTAGAACACTTAAGAAACAACTTGCAAATACAAACATTAAACTTAGAACTGTAAAGAGGTTCTTGTGGTCAGTTAATGCCACTTGCCCACCAGGGAACTTGAGAGGCTCCTCTCTGCTGCTAAGGCAGAAAGGCACAATAGAACCTAGTTACAGAGTTTCATACAAAGAGGCTTTGAATATTTACTCATAAAATAGAAGCAGACAGTACCCAAACATTTGAAACGAGTTCTGTTGGTGTCTTGAAAGTCGTTGGCAGGCAAAGCATAATGTGGCAGGACAGAGCAGGCAGAAGCAGAAGCAAAAGCAGGCATGTGGCAAAAGCCTCTTTTATTATTATGCCCGAATGCAATGGCCCCTGTGGCCATGGAGATTCACCACTCAACATGGCACCTTGCCAAACCTGACCATGTTAGATGAAGTCAGCAGCTTGGTTTCCCTTTTTTGGGAAAACAGGTCTGGGCAAGTGTTGGACCCTCAAAGTGGCTGTCCCCAAGCCTTTTGTCTTCTCCCTGTGCTCTGCTTCCCTCCCCCAGTAGAGGGAAGGGGACCGTGGGATCATGCCTGAGCAAGCCAGGACATGGATCTTCCACAACATGTTGGAAGACAGGAAGCAGGCAAGGCAAAAAGCTTTTTTTTTTTTTAAGGAAGGGAGGCTTGAAGGTTTCCCGCAGTCCTTTGCCATCCTCCCTTACTCTGGCCCAGAAGTACAGCTTTGGTTGTGGGGCAGTGAAATGCCTCCTGAGTTTTCTGGGAGCACATACGAATACTCCAAATCAAACCACGTTGCCTTGTCATTCCCTTCAGGGATTTGAATTTCTGTATGTGATCAGCAAGCACAAAAATGCCTTTTACTTTTTAGCTGTGACTAAGGGAAACTTAAATGCACTTTTGGGTTTACAAACTGCAGAAAACAGATAACTCTTCACCTTTTTTTTTGTCTTCTAGAGGTTGGCAGAGTTCTGCCTTGAAAATAGATAACTCTTTGTAGTCCAAAACCCGAAGTGTCTGTATTTTTTATAGGTATAGAAGAGCTCTTGCCTTTGTTTGGCTGTAGCTGTGTGGTGGGTATGTGTCACACAGCTGGTTTGCACTTAGCATGGAAAAGGTAGAGCCCTTCCTCTGTAACTCAGTGCACTGATTTACAGCTGGGAGCTAATGGTGCAGCCCCAAATGTGTTTGTTAGGGTGGCAACTGAAGTAGCATCATCTAAAATGAGTTGCCTATGAGCTCTGAGTGCTTGATTCAGCCAGTGAGGAGCATGGAAAAGGCATAAGCCCCCTTATGGTAGTTTGGGAGTTCTGCCCCCCCCCGCCCCAAATTCACCAGACTAACTCAGCCGGCTGGAAGTTAAGGAATGAAACTATATATATTTACAGCATGGCACAATTTACAAGCATATATACACAGTATGCACAGATATTTGCAACTAGATACAGTTATATACAAGTTAAAAGTAATACAGAAATACCAAACCCCTCCCAAACAGCAGAATCTCCCAGGAGGGCTTTCAAACCAACTCCTCTCCTTCTTCCCGCCCCTGTACCTCTGACAAAATAGGCAAAGTAAGCCCTGTATAACTCATATGATACAATTGCAGAGATCAGAAGGTGAGATATCAGGGCTGATAAGAGGTTAGAAGGAAATGATTAGTTTGGGTTACACATGTCCAGGCAGAGATAGTTAATGCAGCAGCAGCAGAAGCCAGAGACTGACTGATTTTCTTTATTGTTCCTTGTTTTTATATCTCTCAGCAGAACAAATGGGTGATATAGACATCACTATTATTTTCCTTTCACAGCCAATGACCCAACTTCTCTAATCAAAATATTCCAATTAGCTTCAAACCAGCACACTATTGTAGTCCAGAAGGTAGAGCCCATCCTCTGTAACTCAGTGCACTGATTTACAGCTGGGAGCTGATGGTGCAGCCCCAGATGTGTTTGTTGGGATGACAACTGCAGAAATAGCATCACCAAAATGAGTTGCCTGTGAACTCTGAGTGCTTGATTCAGCCACTGAAGAAAGCTGTGTAAGGACAGGTAAAGTATTGTGACCTGTGCCTGTGTGCAAATCTCCTTTCAGATTAAAGTAAACCTCAGCAAGACAAAGTGCCAAGGAAAAAAAGTTTGGCTGATTAATGACTGTACCTATCCGCAAACCTCTCCTGAAAAACTCCTGTGGGGCTTTGGTGGGGGGGGAAAAAACTCAAGTGAAGGACTCATATCTTCCCTAGCAGACCCCTAGATGGTGTTAATCAAAATACAGTCTAATTAGGCACTAAATAAACACTCTAATGATTTATTTTGTAATTCCTACAAGCAATTTTCTGTCCTCGTTGCAAATGACTCTCTTCTTCTTTGCTTAAGGGATTTAAAGACAATGTCTATCGACAGAGAAGAAAGTACTTTGTGGATGTTGCCATGAGCTATAAATAGTAAGTACTGGCATAATTCTTGCCCATGCTGCTGACGAGGTGGAATTCATGCTTTGCTTAATTCTGTGGGATGAAGTTTAGCAGTATATAAAGGTCATTCTTTAAACTTTGGCTGCTTTAACGTTGGCTGTGAGTAACAAACCTGATGTTTGGAATCTGTTAGGTTTTTGTTGCAGATACAGGCAGCTGAAGCATTTGAAAGCAGAGTGCTATCACTTCAGCGTGTTACTCGTAGCTCCTTAACACCTAAGAAACTCCTTTACAAGTGCTTGCATGTCCTGATGACAGACACACTGATGCACTACTGAGTCGCACAGATCTAGCAAGGCTATGCAGTTGAATGAGCTCACTAACCCCTCAAACAGTTTTATTTTCATGAGCTTACTATCCTGGATGCTGCCAAGTGCTATTTGGCCACCCAAACTTCTCAGAATTCAGGCAGTGGAAGCTACAAAGCTAGGCTGAGGGAGCTGGGGGTGTTCAGCCTGGAGGAGGCTCTGGGGAGACCTCAGAGCAGCCTGCCAGGACCTGAAGGGGGCTACAAGAAGGCTGCAGAGGACTGTTTGCAAAGGCTTGCAGGGACAGGATGAGGGCAGTGGCTTCAAACTAGAGCAGAGTAGATTGAGATTGGATGTTAGGAACAGGTTCTGCACCATGAGGGTGGTGGAACACTGCCACAGGTTGCCCAGGGAGATGTTTGTGGTCCCATCCCTGGAGATACTCAAGGTGAGGCTGGAGAGGGGTGTGTGCAACCTGATCTAGTTAAGGATGTCCCTGCTGAGTGCAGAGCACTGGGTGAGCTTTGGAGGTCCTTTCCAGCTCAGCCCATTCTATGATTCTTTGATTTCTCTGCAGCTCGTGGAGCTGCTGCCTGTGCACAAATACCCTGCATGTGTTTTCTCATTTTTATTTTATTTCCCTGCGCCAGTACTTTCAGTTTGCTTCCATCCCTGGAAGTGGGGAAACTTTCCACGCTACCTACAAAGAGCTACTGTGCTGCAATTTTCCTGTCACAGAAGCATTCAACTAATTCCAACCATACTCTAGGTGTTATTTGTGACAGGCCTAAGCCCTCATTCCTGAGGGAAAGAACATATTAATTTTATGTTCTTTTCCATTTTGCTGCACTTCTTCAGGCCCTTTTTTTTTCTTCCCCCTCCTCTGAGATTTCTACCTATGTTGTTTAAAGACACAACAACCTCTCTCCTTTCACAGAAGGTACATCTTGTCAGGAAGCAATGCAAAAAGGGAGTTTGGAAGATCTTATGAGGGAGCTGGGGCTCT
>VWYK01012050.1:5044-17308 GCA_013399775.1 Semnornis frantzii
ATCGCCTAGTGAGGGGGGGCGGTAGCGGGGAGGGCCGGAACCGGAGTCATCGCCCCGCGCGCGGAGCGGCAGAGCTGGCGGGCGGAGGCGGGGCAGGAGCGCAGACCACTCTCCCTTGCTCCGAGACCCACTGCGCGCTGCGGCTAGGGTGTGCCTGCTCAGCGCTGCTGTCTCCGCTTATCGCCCTCAGCCTCTGTCCTAGCGAGCCCCGTCTGCCTTTTCTCCGCTCTCCTCCGCCAGCTGCTTCTCTCCTTCCTCTCTCTTCAGTCCCCAAAACTCTCTATCCCATCCCCAAAATTCTGACACAGCGGCTCCGTGCGCCCCCGCCAATGGCTCCATCCCTGCTGCCGCCTGTAGAGCGTGTTTCCCGTGGGTCCGCCCTTCCCTTACTCCCATGCGCCCAACCCGCTCGCCCCTCGCACCTCGAGTGGCCGATAGCTGTTACTTTTGTTGGAATTCTGTTAGAGGCACCACTTAAACGTGTTAGTGCGAGGAAAAAAAAAAAAATGTAGTATTTAGTAAGAATTCCTCTTGATAAAATGCTTCGTAACCTACGTGCAGTAGTACTCGGCGTTAACACCCGCATGTCATGCTCGTCCCAAGTGATCTGCAGAGCTCATTCACAGCAGTAATGTTTAAAGTTAAGTTTTTCCAGATTAAAAAAATTCTTTGCTCTAGTTCTTCTGTCCTTCATTTGGATTATCTGTAAGGCATTTATCCTTTTACTCCTCAATTTCCAACTACAAAAAACAGTTCTCACTTTTTTTTTTTTCTCCCATCTGGGATCCCCAAAATATCCCAAAAATGATAGATTGAGCAAGAAAACAACCTCAGAAGAAATAGATTTGACCCTACTACCTATTCTTCCAGTGAAAGGTGGAAGAATGCAAGCAGCAAGCCCTGCTTGGGCAGCTACAGGTCTCCTGGGCCTGATCTTGTCTCAACCGAAAACCAGGACAGCTATTGGTCCTACAGCAGAACACAAAAGGAGCAAGGCCAGATGAACAGCTTCGTGTTGGAAATGTCTAAGGAAATAGCAATAAATTCATATGTATATACACATACATAATATTTCCTTTACTCCAATTTTCTCAGCAATTAGTCAAACCCACAGACTTGTAAAATCAGATTGTTTCCCAGGTGCTTACCTTTCACCTGGTATCTGTGGCAAGCTACAAGTTATTTTAATTTTCATAGAATAGATTCTCATGCTGTAGCAAAGTTTCCAAGTATTAGTTATAAATGTATTAGTTTTGTTCATCTAATAACTCTTTTTTCTGTGGGTTCTCTCATCCAGAAAAGGTATATTGAGGAATTTCAGTGGTAAGTAACCAGGTACCATAAACAGTAGTATTAAATGAAAAACAAAACAAAACATTAATAATTGTAAAATTAACAAGCTTTTCAGATGTGACCTCTATATGGAGCATGGCTTGCCACCTATGTAATATGTTCTAGAGATGCTGAGGAAAGACATCAGATACAATTTCTTTTGCTTCTCATATACATAACAGATTAATAATTCACAAGCAATGAACCAAAACCCCAAGGACCTGTAAGTCAGAAACATGAAGCAGCAACAGAAAAAAATAGGTCAGGAGATGAACATTTTCCATTGATTTTTCCAAGCATTTAAAAATCAATCAGGTGTGTAATACTGACCCCATTATGTTCTTTAAAGAGATTTATAAAGTAGAAATGAGCTGTATATGAAGCTAACAGTTTTGTTCCTGGTTTAAGTTCCATTTTCTCAACTAGAAAAATTCTACTGGTATCTTGGAGAAATGACGTTACTTATCATAATGGATCAGCTTATCACCAAGAAAGAAAATATAAGAAGCAAGGAAAACAGGACCCATGCTGTATGTTCCCTTTTGAGTGTCCTGCAAGCTCTGGCAGAAAAGGGAAAGTCCAAAGGCTCTTCACTGACGTCAGAATTGGAAACCAGAAATATTCTTCTCTGGCAGGGCTGTTCTGAATCATGATCTCATATTCTCCCCCATCTCTTGGAGCACACTGAATGGAGGTACAAAGGAAAATGCACAGGTCAGGTCTCCTCACCCTAGATAATCAGAAAGGCATGCAGAATATATGATACTTCTTCAAACAGAATATCTGACACTTCTTTTCAGAGCCTGATGCAAATTAGGCTCTATGTTAGACTATGTTTATTAACACTTTGAACTGATTCTCTGAATCACAGTTGCATGTTTGCCAGCAGATAACTTTCTGCTTGCATGTCTGTGATAATTAGACTACTGCTTTATGCAAATGGCACTTGAGACAATGAACAGAGGAAAGTGACCACTTATGAAGAATTGTGTTAGTATCATCAGCTGTCGCCTTAAAATGATAATCACAAAGAGGAAAGAGTGGCTTTACCTGGTTTCACAGCCAAGGCTTGCTGTAGATTTACCAAATAACTCCCCACCCAGTGAGGAGAAACTGTCACCACAGGGTCAGCTGTAGTGGCAGATCATCACATGTATTATACCATGGGTCCTGCTGATCTGGGTCCTGCAGATTTAGGCCCTGATCCCCCAACTTTCTGTGTTGACTTCAGAGCTGCCTGGTCACCATGGACTTACCTTGCGATCCCTGAACTATGTCTGCCCCTCGCTCATACTACTGAACTCGATCTTGCCTTTGACTTGAGGATTGACTAATGTGCTTGGCCTCAGACCTGCTTCATCATCTCATGTTTGCCTGATGACCTGGGCTCTGAACTGCCCTACTACCCCTGTTTGCCATCCTGCCTGGCTGAGGCTGGTGGGACTGGCACTGTCTGGCAAGGTCCTGCTCTGCTGGCCACAGTATCCCACTCGACTCTTGGCTTTCCTCCCTCACAGAGCAACTGACACTCATTTCACCAAGAAAGTGCCTCATTTGACAGTGTATCCAAGATACTAAAATTACCTAAAAAAAGAATTTTGCCTTATATTTACCACAGGTATTTTCCAGGGCCTATTTATGAATTCTTCTAGTTCAATAGAAGACCTAAGAACCCAAGGATGTGCAGTTTCCCTCTCAGTGCTCTCTACAATTACCTGAAAGTAGGATGTAGAGTGGTGGGGGCCAGTCTCTTCTCCCTATTATCAGAGATAAATTATTATCTCCCTCTTATCTCCCTATGAGAGAAAATGGGCTGAAATTGTGCTAGAGGAGGTTTAGGTTGGAGAATAGGAAATATTTCTTTACTGAAAGAGTGGTCAGGCATTGGAATGGGCTGCCGAGGGAGGCAGTGCAGTCACTGTCCCTGGAGATGTCCAAGAAACATGTGAACATGGTATAATGGCAGTAGTGGTATTAGGTTGATGGTTGGACTCTATGATCTTAGAGGTCTTTTCCAGCTGAAACAATCCTATGGTTCTATGATTTGCCACAATTTGTGTTTTGTGCATTTTGGGTTTTGATTACAAATCCACAATTTTCTCTAAGTATACCTGTTGATGGGCAAAGGAGAACAACTGACACTTTACAGTGATCTTTAAAAGAACACAGAAACTCCTGAACTGGAAAAACAGGCTTTTGATAATTCCTTTGACCTTTCCTCAAGAACCAAAGAATCCTTACTAGAGCAGGGATTACAGAGGCTGTCCTTAAGATACTGATGAGAACATAAAGAGGATTGGTCTCAAATCAGATTGCCATGCATTCTGCTGAATACCCTGGCTCACGGAAAGACATTTGATATTTGTTAGGGTAAAGAATCATCAACAGTTACATTTTTAAGTTCTGATAATCCCAGAAAAATCAATTACATACGGATAAAAGACTGTAATGCACTTTATTGGATAACAAAGGATACTAGTGATGGGAAGTAAAACATACATAAAAACCTATCAGTGTAAGGCTAATGATTGAATTTGATGATCTTAAAGGTCCTGTCCAATTTAGGCAATTCTGCAACTCTGTGATTATCTCACCTTGGCTGCCTATCCCACAGAAGGTTAGGCCAGATGATCTCTAGAAGTCCCTTCCAGCCTGGGCTGTTCCCTGCTTCTGTGATTCTGTAAAGGTGTGTGGCATCTGACACTGACTTCACTAAAAGCAAAGTTGATCTGCAACAGCAAACAGCAGGAACCTTTTGCTCTTTACAATAGAAGCGTGTTAATGACAGCGCACTTAAAACAACGTCAAAATAATTATACTGGAATTTAAAGAGTTGTCTCCCTTTTAATTTTGTGACATTCTCACAGAGGAAAGTAAGTGCTGTGTGCCTAGTTCTCACATCAGGTGATTCCCATCCATCTCTTTCCTTCCCTGTGTGTTGTGTTCCATGCAGCACAGGCACCGAACCGCCCTAAGTAATCAACGACACGACCCACAGCTCTCCGGAGGACAAGGCACTACCTGAGCGACACTGGTCTCTGGTTGTATACACCCCGGAGAAGGAATCACCTCCATTCCGCGCACCCTTCCCTGCCGGGCTCCTGCCTTAAGCGCGCACGCACACTGTGTCCTGCTGGGAGGGCGCAACCCATGCAGAAATACCTTACAGTCGTAGTGGACGGCAAGTTTTCCATGGGGCAGCAATGTGCTGTGGTGGCCAAGATGGCCAATAGTATCCTGAGGTGCACGAAGAACTGTATCCAGCAAACCTAGGGAGGTTCTCCTCCCCCTCTGCTCAGCCCTGGTGAGACCACGTCTAGAATACTGTGTCCAGTTCTGGGCTCCCCAAGAGAGACAGGGATGTGCTGGAGAGAATCCAGCGGATGATTTGGAGACTTCATCTCTCCTATGAAGAAGGACTGGAAGACCTGGGGCTGTTCAGACTCGAGAAGGCTGAGATGCAATCTTATTAATGTCTATAAACACCCGAGGGGTGGGTGTCAGGATGCCAGGCTCTTTTCGGTGATACCCAGTGACGGGACAAGGAACAACGGGTTTAAGCTGGAACACAGGAAGTTTCACGTTAATATGAGAAGAAACTTCTTTGGTGTGAGGGTGGTAGACCNGGAAGACCTGGGGCTGTTCAGACTCGAGAAGGCTGAGATGCAATCTTATTAATGTCTATAAACACCCGAGGGGTGGGTGTCAGGATGCCAGGCTCTTTTCGGTGATACCCAGTGACGGGACAAGGAACAACGGGTTTAAGCTGGAACACAGGAAGTTTCACGTTAATATGAGAAGAAACTTCTTTGGTGTGAGGGTGGTAGACCACTGGAGCAGGCTGCCGAGGAAAGTTGTGAAGTCTCCTTATCTGACGACTTTCAAAACCCGCCTGGATGCCTTCCTCTGCGGCCTGCCGTAAGTGATTCTGCGTTGGCATAGAGGTTGGACTCGATGACGTATCTCTAGAGTTCCAAGCCCTAACAGTCTGTGCTTTTGCACCCTGCTGCTCCCCTTCAGCGATCGCCACCGCCCCAGACGACCACAATTTCCAGGCGCCGCTGGGTGGCGCTGCGGCCTCCAGTGCAGGAAGGAGCTGTTCGCGCAGGCGCGTTGGGGCTGCAGGGGCCGGCATCGGAGCTAGCTCTCGATCGAGGCGACTCCATGTCACCTCCCCCGCCCCTTTCTTCTACGAGAGCTTCTGGGTAATGTCCGACCAATAGCCTCGGCTGCTGTGCTAGCGTCACCGGCGCCACGTGAGCGTGCGGCGGCTGGTGTTTCCGCGGCACTCCTGCGTCTCGTCAGGCAACGCGCGCGCGCGGCTCTTCCACTCTATGGTAACCATAGAGATCCACGGCGGTGGCGGATCAATACTGGGACGGCGGCGGCCGTGGCGCCGTGGGGAACATGGCGACCCTGGTGCTGGATAACGGCGCCTACAACGCCAAGATCGGCTACAGCCATGCGAACGTCAGGTAAGGGCCCGAGACGAAGCGGGACGGACGGGAGCGCATTCCCTTGCGGCTCCACCGGCACCGTATCGGCGCACCTGCCCTCCCGCCGCCGACCGGCCGCACCGGAGACCGCTCTTCACCGGCGAGCGAGTCGCCAGTGCGCCTGCGCTCACCACGGAGAGGCCTGGCCTGGCTCCGCCCCTACGGCGGATGCGAGGCTCCTCCCCCACCGCCCGCCTTCTCTCGGGGAGGGGGTGGGTCGGTCCCTGTCAGTGGCGGTGGCTAAGCACGGAGGGGGCTGCGATACCCTTGGTGTTGTGGTGGTGGTGGTCGTTGTCCGGGGGGGTTGTTTTCTCTTTCCAAAAAGTGCCTCATCTGTACCGGGGGTGACAAAAGTCGGGGGTTCCGCTCTTAACTGACTCAAATAGTGGGTTAAAACCAAAACACAGCAGTAAAAACATTGCTGAAGGTGTACTGTTTATATAAAGACGATGACTGTCTCATACTGTGATGAATAGGAAATTTCCCAATCTTTTCCAGCGTTATTCCAAACTGTCAGTTCAGATCAAAGACCGCACGCTTGAAAACCTTCACAGCAAACCAACTGGATGAAATTAAAGATCCCTCTGGGCTTTTTTATATTCTCCCTTTTCAGAAAGTAAGTAAGATAGCCTAAGTTCTAACATTATAGCCAAAGGTAAATTCTTTTAAGGAATGGTCTTCATGCAATACACTCCAACTACAGTATTATATATAGTATAGACAGAAGAGTCAACGCAGTGTGAAGTTTAACCATCAGAGAGTCGTTTAGGTTGGAAGAGACCCATAAGATCATCAAGGCCAGCTGTTAACCCAGCACTGCCAGGTAACCATGAAAACATGTCACTAAGTGCCACATCTACACTGTGTTTTAAGTACCTGCAGGGATAGTGACTCAACTAGGGCCCTGGATAGCCTTTTCCAAGGCTTTTCCAACCCTTTAAGTGAAGAAATTTTTACTAATATCCAACTTAAGTCTCACTTGGGGCAACTTGAGGTGAATTCCCCTTGTCCTATTGCTTGTGTCTTGTGAGAAAAGACCGACCCCCAGCTTGCTACAGCCTCAGGTAGTTGTAGAGAGTGATGGGATGTCCCCTGAGCCTCCTTCTCCCCGGGATAAACAGTTCTGGTTCCCTCAGCCACTCCTTGTGAGACATGTTGTCCAGACTCTCCAACAGCCGTTTGCTCTCCTTTGGACATGCCCAGCACCTCAATGACTTTATTGTAGTATGGGGCCCAAAACTGAACCTAGTGCTCAAGGACTGGCCTCACCAGTGCTGAGTATAGGGGCACAGTCATTTCCCTAGTCCTGCTGGCCATGCATTTTTCTGTTACAGGCCAAGATCCTGTTGGCCTTCTTGGTCACCTGGGCACACTGCTCATCTTCAGCAGCTGTCGACCAACAACCTCCAGGTCCTTTTCCATTGGGCGGGTTTCCAGCCACTTTGCTGTCCATATGAAGCCTGTAGTGTTGCACAGGGTTGTTGTGACCAGAGTGCAAGACCCAGCATTTGGCCTTCTTGAACCTCATAACCATCTCCTCTAGTCCGTAGATACAATCTGTCCAGATCCCTCTATAGAGCCTTCCTATACTCAAGTATATCAACAATTCCGCCCAACTTGGTGTCACCTACAGACTAACTGACAGTGCCCTTCACCCTCCCGTCCAAATCATTGACAACAAATAGAACTGGCCCCAAAAGTGAACCCTGGGAATCCCCACTTGTGACTGCCCACCCGCTGGATTTAGCTCCATTCACCACTGCTCTTTGGCACCAGTCATCCAGCCACTTTCTTAACCCATCAAAGAGCACACCTGTCTGAAGATGTGAGCAGCCAGTTATTCTAGGAGGATTCTGTGAGAAACTGTCAAAGGTTTTTACTAAAGTCCATGTGAACAACATCTGCAGCCTTCCACTCATCCACGAAGTGGGTCACACTGTCCTAGAAGGAGGTCAGCTTAGTCAAACTTTCATAAACCTGTGCTGAGTGGGCCTGGTCACCTGGTTGTCCTGTATGTGCTGGGTGATGGCACTCAAGATAATCTGCTCCATCACCTTCCCAGACTTCTGTCAAATCATGTATATTGGAAACAAAATTTTATGTTGTCTTCGTAGTGTAGTAATTATGATGTCGATGGAGAGTACTTGTTCTTGATCCTCTACCATTTACTCTTTAGCACAGAAATGTGGTTTTAGACATTTTTAGTCTCAAATTTCTTCACATTACCAGACTGTCAGCCACGTGACTTTTTAGTTCTATTAACTTATTTTTTAATGGATTTTATTTCCTAAATAGTGTAATCTTTTTTTTCTAAATTCCTACAGGGTTACTTGGTGAATTGGGATGTCCAGAGACAGGTTTGGGATTATCTCTTTGGAAAAGAAATGTATCAAGTAAGAACATTTTTATAATGACAGTTTCTGTGTAGATTAAAAGGTTAAATACTGACTAACGAAATTAACAGAAGTACATCAAATATTAAATACAGCTGATGTGCTTACTGTTCAGTTAGAAATCACAAGGATTTATCTTTCTGCAAACTGAAGAGTTTTAATTTTTACTTTGAGCTCTGGTGTAACTATTTTTGAAACATTTAAATATATATGAAGAAACTCACATCAGTGTAATTAAAAACAGGAGCAGAGTATATATGAAGGTGTTTCCTTCTATTGTATTTTACCTATTGACAAAGTATCACTGCTCATGAGGTCTTTGGAAAAAGCTAAATATTTCTAAGCCTAGCTTCTGCAAACAGGTAGGGTAAGTGGTAATCATGTGCTCGAATTTACATGATCTTTAACTGCTGCAAAATACAGCATTCTAAGTTTTAAGTGATGACAAACTTTGTGTATTTTTCATAGGTGGATTTTGTAGACACCAATATTATTATTACCGAACCTTATTTTAACTTCACTTCAATACAAGAATCCATGAATGAAATTCTATTTGAAGAATATCAATTTCAAGCAGTTCTCAGAGTAAATGGTGAGTCTCTCCTAGTTTGCATGGATATATTTTGAATGTTAGCCTGGTCAATAAATAAATCCATATTCATGCTAATATACACACACACACACACTTGTGTAGTGTATATATAAAAATAATAAGGAAACAAATTAATTTCCTCCCTGGCTCTTGAGCAATATGCTTTATTCATCAAGTAATATGCTTTCTTACTCAAGCTTTATGTGCTTGACATTAGTCAAGCATGTCTTGTAGACACAGCTGTCAAGACATGTACTTGAACTGGATTAAACTTCTTTCTTTATCAGAAATTCCATTCTTCATACTACTTTCTTAAGAGTGCCATGCCAATTAATTAATGGAAAGTTGAGGAGAGTCAGGATGACAGAGGTAAAGGATGGATTTTGGAACATCTACCGAAATTTTGCATGTACACTTTCATAGATTTCTTTTGTGGGGAGTGGGTCTGGCTTTTTGGTTTGTATTAACAAATGAAACACAAAATAGAGGAAGTGGGTACAAGCTGCACTGGGGGAGCTTTAGGCTGGATATTAGGGAATACTTCTTCACAGAAAGGGTTATCAAACAGTGGAATGGTTTGCCCAGGGCAGTGATGGAGTCACCATCCCTGGAAGTGTTGAAGTAGTATGGATGATCTTTAAGGTCTCTTTCAACCAGATATATTCTGTGATTACAGTCATGAAATCTGTTGTGTCTTAGAGGGGATGTGTAAATAACGTCACAACTCTTCTGCAAGATAGCTGGACATAAGATTCTCCTTTAGATAGGTTTGATAAATAGTGATGTGATCAGTCTGCTTTAGGAGATTTTAGGAGAGGAAACTGAACATGGGCTGGCATTATTGAAAAAGAATAAATGGAGCATATATGATACTTATTCACCGTCACGTTGGCTGTAGTATTATGTACTGAGGTCTTTTAAGTCTGTCAAAGGGATTTAAAATATGAAGCAAGTACACTTCCATATCAGAGTGAAATCTGAAAGTGTGTATTCATGTAAAAATGGAATGAAATTTTCTGTATTTCAGCTGGAGCGCTGAGCGCTCACAGGTACTTCCGAGACAATCCCTCAGAGCTGTGTTGTATCATTGTGGATAGTGGATACTCTTTTACACACATCGTACCTTACTGTAGAAGTAAAAAGAAGAAAGAAGCAATCATCAGGTAAACTGCAGTACATATTACCTGGAAAAATTGTTAGCTATCCCTGAAGCTAATAATGACAGAATTCCTTGTGTTACTCCTCTTCCACAGGATTAATGTTGGAGGAAAACTCTTAACTAACCACCTAAAGGAGATAATCTCTTACAGGTAAGGAATGCTGATCATTGCCTTGGGATGGAGCCTTGGTATGAAATGAGCTAGAAGTTTGTAGGGATATTGTTACTGGTTCAGTGAATTTTAGATTAAATGCTGTTTAAAAGAGAAGAGATTTTTTTTGTCTGTTATAGCCTGCTGTTTGTTATCTTAATGTAAGCTTGAGACAAATTAAGGTGAATTTAAGATCTTTGAAGCATTAGGCTGTAAAAATGCCAGCACTTTTGAAGTTACTGAGGCTCCTTGTGTCTTCCCAATTAGTTGTGTCCTCAGGTATATTCTGAGATGTCCCAGTAGATCATCAGTCAGTTTGCTAAGTGATCAGTATCACAAATACAGTCATTGTTTCTGATGAATTTTATTGGTTGGGGCTGTTCAGTCTGGAGAAAAGGCGGCTCCAAGGAGACCTTATTGTGGCCTTCCAGTATCTGAAGGGGGCCTACAAGAAAGCTGGTGAGGGACTTTTTAGGATGTCAGGTAGTGATAGGACTCGGGGGGAATAGAGCAAAACTAGAAGTGGGTAGATTCAGATTGGATGTTAGAAAGTTCTTCACCACGAAGGTTGTGAGACACTGGAACCAGTTGCCCAGGGAGGTGGTGGAGGCCCCATCCCTGGAAGTTTTTAAGGATGTGGCTCTGAGCAGCCTGACCTAACATGAGGTGTCCCAGCCCATGTCAGGGGCTTTGGAAGTAGATGATCCTTGGGGTCCCTTCCAGCCCTGACAATTCTATGGTTCTGTATTTACCTAGATAAAGCATGGCACTTTGTCTAGGTAAAGGTCTTTGTTAGTAGGGCTAATTGCAAGATTACAGCCACACTTGTTACGAAGACATTGGGCAAATGCAGGTAGATATTGGTATCCATTGAACTCTAAAATGGGAAAATACTCAACTCCAGTAGGCCAGGAATGCTTTTGTAAATTGAACAAGAATTTTAGATACTGAGACTGTAGCTTTTTGTGATTTGCAAAGCTGTGGTTGCTCATCTCCAGTGGAAAACTGGACAGATAATGCTAAGACTGAATTACTGTTAAACTTCTGTTTGTTTGTATGTTTGTTTTCACAGGCAGCTACATGTTATGGATGAAACACATGTAATTAACCAAGTGAAAGAAGATGTGTGTTATGTTTCTCAAGACTTTTACAAGGACATGGACATTGCCAAGTACATATACAATGGTCTTAAATGTTAAAGCTGTTAAATGTTAAATCTAATTGTACTAGTAAAGCTGTACCCTTAATCAGAAAACATTCTAATTAAGTCAAAGTTTGACTCATATTTGTCACTACAAAAATAGTTGAGATTTAGAATTTATTCTTTATTCTGTTGTATTTTACATTCCTTTAGGCTGAAAGGAGAGGATAATACTGTAATGGTAGATTATGTTTTGCCAGACTTCAGCACAATCAAAAAAGGATTTTGTAAGGTAATGATAATATGGTTTTTGAAGTATTTTTTTGACTGTTTCCCTGCAGAAGTCTAGTAGAGAGGGTAAAAAGACTTTATTTTAAAGCTGTATTATGTTTTTTTTCTGTAATGTTTTCCCTAGGCACTTGAGAGGAAAATCAGTTTTTCCAGCATAGCATTTTGTGGTCTGTTATTTGTTGGATTTTTGCTTATGTTCTGTCACACAGTCTATCCATATCATTATTGTTGAGGATGTTTTAAGTGGGAAAACGTTTTCTCCATGCCTCTCTGAATTTCATTTGAATACCATAACACGTAGAAGGTTCCAAGTCATGTTACAGAAGAGCTCAAAAGGTCTTCACAGCAGTGAAGACAATTGAACAGTTTAATCTCCTTTACTGTGTTGGCCATAGTTTCCAAAGCAGTCCCAATGTTTAAGACTGCTCTTGTGCATACCTGTTACCTTTTGGTTCAGGCAAACTCACACTTTATAAAAGCAGAGTTGTTTCAGATGTAATACCAGATGTGTATTGTTCTTAAAAGATTTAGTGATAATATAACTTACTGTAGAATATATTGCCTCCTTCTGTAGTACAAAAGAAAGATGAGCTGAATAGTCTTAAGATGTCATTTCCTTTCTTAAGCACTGGCTATTATTGATGTCTTTAATATAGCCAAGGGAGGAGATGGTTTTAAGTGGAAAATACAAGACTGGTGAACAAACACT
>VWYK01012051.1:0-10717 GCA_013399775.1 Semnornis frantzii
ATTCTCTGATTCTGTGTGATTATGTGATCTTCAACTAGAGTAGATTGCTCAGAGCACCAGACAACCTGACCTGGAATGTTTCCAGGGATAAGACCCCTTCTACCTTGCTGAGCAACCTGGGCCAGTGTCTCACCACCCTCCCTGTAAAAAACTTCTTCCTTGCATCTAGTCTAAATCTCTCTCTCTTTTAGTTTCAAACCACAGCTCCTTGTCCTGTCACAGCAGGATACCTACCCCACAACAATGTGATGGCGAAGGAGCACCAAGCAGGGCAGACAGGCTCTGTTTGGATGAGAGAGCCCAAAGGAGGGAATATCACCTTTAAATGCCAGGGAGCCAATACACACCCCTGGACACTGGTCTGAGACCACTATGTCAAAACGTACTGGGCAAGTTCTGGTTACTGCTGACCTCAGCTGGAAAAAGCTTCCAGAGTCCATTGTATGATCATGGACAGTTTCGTTCCTCATGTTAATCTTTCTCGAATTATTATTTTTTCCAGACAAACTCACATTTTTTTGGCTGGGTATAGAAAGCAGGAGATTAAATGTCTGGCTGAAGCAGTTATTAAAAAAAAAAAAGAAAGAAACCAAAACAATCCATGCTTGCTTTGCAGTTAGGGAAAAATTGTGTCTGGAGAATAGGAAAAATCTTCAAACTTGTTTTCAAACCTTCATTCTTCATCCCCATATGAAGAGTTTGGGACAGTGTGATCAGAGGCTTCCAGGGGCTCAGGATTACCTGCAGACTTAGCCTTTGGAGTCCCAGGAGATGTCTTCTTGCTGATGGTTTCTCAGTTTTGCTGCACACCTCACAGAGCTTTTAATAAACTCCCTGGGTTTTATTGCTTTCTTGCATCCACCTCTTTCCAGAAACTCTTTTCTTTTTCAATCTGATGTTTCACTGCACAATGCATCTGATTTCTCAGGGAACAATAACTTTTCAGTAGGACCTTTTTTAATGAGCAACTGAAAAATAAAAGCATCTTCCATGGCATCAACACTTGACATGAGGCCTCAGAAGCAGACTTTTTCAATTTTAACTGCTTTCCTCCTTTTGATTTTGTTTTATTCTCCTACTTCTAAGTTCCCGTTTGATTTCCTTCATTCTGATATTCCTCAATTGTCCAACAGCATCTCTGCTCTGAAGGATAACCTCTATTATTATACTGTGTCATACAAAATAAGCTCCGGCTGCAAGCAACACGACTTGCTTGGCTGATACATTTTCCCCTGCTAGTATAAATAATCATCCTAACCTCTGAAACTCAAACTGGGCTCTGTCCCATGTCCCAGATTCAGTGGCTTGGAGGCTGAAGAATGCAAATCTTGCCATATCTGGAGTTATTAGAAAAACCGGGTGTGCTTATAATGCAATTAATTTATTAGAATCACAGCTTTCAATATTTAAGTTTCTCCAGGCCTTAAAATTAATAGGAACTCAGGTATAGAAATCGCCAAGGTCCAGAAGGCAGAAGTCCAGCAAGAAAAGCTCTAGAAAGGGCATTCTGGAGGAACAAAGTTGCACTCTAGATCAAGCTCCACCACTGCCGAAAACAAAGCAAACCTCACTTCTTTCTGATCACACCTTCCATGAACGTCTGAGCAGAACACTACCCACTATGGCATGGCAATGACCTGAAAAGCTACATACAATCTGTTCACTTACGGTTACTTCAGTGCTTCTGTTCTGCCATGTGAAGCTCAGAGTTTTCCCTTCCATGGCCCCTGGTAAACACCAGGTCACTCTTGTGAAAAGCATTACTGCTGTTCCCATCCTGCTCTCTCACTTCAGTCCCAGTTTGTTCCCAGTGTCTCCATAGCTAGCCTCCTGTGCTGTGTGATGATTCAGGTAAACCCATGACCTCTCATTTACTTACAGACAGCACACAAACCTTAACAACACACACTGACACATTAGCTGTCCTAAACCCAGCATCTACTACTTCTCAGGGTCATCTCTGGTCCTCTTTGGAAAGTGCCAGTCCTGTGATCTCCTCAGCAAGGACCTTCTGTTTTATCCACCAACACCAGTTCCTACAGGTGTCCAAAGAAGCCTTTCCATAGTTTCTCTGGTCTTCACTTATTTCAGCTTCTGTTGCTCTTCAGAAGAACTACAGCTCAGCAGCTTATTCAGCCTATACCCTTCTCATCTTTTTGGCTCTGGTTTCCAGCTCAGAACAGTCAGCCTGTTGCTGGCATCCTGGATTTCAATGAAATTAAACCTCCTGCTCCTCCTGTAAGATTTTAGGTTGTCCTTTGGCTGTCCCTCCTCAATATCTCAATAGCAAACTCACTCTCATAACCCTGCCAGGAGGGAGATACCTGTTCAGGGAGTGAGGCCAATTCCTCTCAGAGTCCAGACTGGCCATCGTATCTGCCAGCTGAGAAGCAGGCTCTGGAAATTACTTCATTGTAGAAATGACAAATCATCAGTTATTGCATTTCCAGGACAACATTCCTTCCCACAGTGACACTCTCTGCACCTACTGAAGTTTGTTTCCATCTATCAAGAACAATGGAGCCCACTGAGTGAGAGCATATTAGATGCTTTAGAATCTGGTGCTAATGGGATTGGGAAGAAGTTATGATCAGTTAAACTTTCCTACTAATCAAAGAGGGTAAATTTGCCACACTGCTGAAAGGAGAAAAAATGTCTTGCATTTCCAACAAATTATTTATAACTTTTCTCTTTTAATGGATGCAGCTAATTAGGTTCAGCCTATGCATTGGTGAGACACCACAGACACATGGAAAGAATGCCCAAAGATGGAAAGGTTCTTCAGACTCAAATGTCTTCATACTGTGGACTATTCTTCTCATTATTGCTCTGCCAGCTAGAATAACAACTTTCTATTCACATCGTAGGGACAATTAAATGAAACGTTTGTAAGCACTCTCACTGTCCTAATGCTCCCAGCACTGCAACTGTGATGCTGAAACCAACTCCAACAATTACAGAAGGTCCACAAAGATGATCAGAGGGGTAAAGAACACAGAGAGTTGGGGTTGTTCAGCCTGGAGAAGAGAAGCCTTTTATAGCATCTTCCAGTATTTGAAAGAGGCCTTCAGGATAGCCAGGAAAGGACTTGTAACTAAGGCATGCAGTGACAGCACAATGGATAGTGGCTTCAAATTTGAAGAAACTGAATTTAGATTAGACATTATGAGGAAATTGTTCTCTATGAGGGTGGCGATGCACTGGAACAGGTTGCCCAGAGAAACTGGGGAGGCTCCAACCTAGGAAGTGTTCAAAGCCAGTTTGGATAGCACCTTAAGCAAGCTGATTCAGTAAGAGGTGTCCCTGTCCATGGCAGGAGAGTTGGAACTAGATGATCTTTAAGGTCTCTTCCAACCCAAACCATTCTATGATTCTGTGATTTTGTCCCAGCCAACTCATTCTTCTGTTCTAAGGCAGCTTTAACTGGTTGCTTAGGGGATGGGATTGCTTTGGAATTAAAATTGCCCGGCTTATTCCCCTTCTGGGTAAAAGGCAGCAACTCTTGTCTAAGACACTTTAAAAGTCTAGAAGAGGAAGAATAGAACAGTGAATAAGTCACCACATAGGAATTTATCCAGTCTGGACCTTGGCTGAAATAACAGTCCTACTCATCCAAAGCCGAACCTCATGAATGCTCTGATCATTGGATTTTGGTAACTTAAGTTTAAAGCTTATCACGACAAGTATAAATGCCACATATTCTTGCCAAGACACTGATTCAGCATTAACTTAGAATGATGGAGTCATCCCCAGAAAGTGTTTATTAGCAGAAGCACCAGTGAACAAACCTGGGCAGCTCTGCCTCCTTTGACAGTACGTAACTTTAGGCTTTGAGATATGCCAGATCTTCAGCCTTCCAGTAAAATCCATCTCTTGCTCTATCAAGGGCATTTGCTACCCCATGGAAAACACGGGTATGGTTGATGTGGTTGCAGGAAGCGAGATGCAGCTGATGGTCAGAGCTATATTACATAAGCTTTGCATGAAATTGTTATATCATGTATAGGCTGAACTGACCCTGATGACTATCCAAAAGCTATTTACAGTGGTATCACTAACTCAATGGGATAATTGTCCTCTTCCCTCACCTTTCAATACCTGGATTCTAGCAGATCCAGGTAAATCAACTGCGTCTTCATAATGAAAACAGAAATTTAATTATTCACAAGCATTCCCCTTGAGCTTTCTCTGGGCTTTTTGTGAATGATTAACAGAGCAGCTGCTCCAGACAGCACTCTCAATCCCTGCTTGCTGGCCTGTTAAAAGCAGTGACTCATCAGCACATGACGTCAAAGCCTCCTCTCCTCTGAAATGGCAGGAAGGAGGTTTCATTAAAAAGATAAAAAAAGGTATCAGCATAACAGCCTGAACTTCCTCCTGAGCACAGAGGGTTTGGGCCAGGGTCATCTCTGCTGCTGCCCGAAGAGTTGCACCCTGTGCATGCACTGACAGCTTCCACAAAAGGTAAACCTTGCTGTTGAACACTGAAAACATAAACCACTTCTTGGGGCAAGCTGATTTGTTAGCTGTCACCTCAAATAACAAACCCAAACCCCAGCACTGGGCTTTTTGGTAAACTCTGCTGGTGTGCATCACAGGAACATGTGCTGATTGCCCTGTCTTATCTCTCCTGTGCTCATAACGAGATAGGAGTACTCTCACAAGATGTTTGTCCAACTCAAAGCACCTGTTAAGCAGTCCTTGAAATTCCCCACAGAACATTTTCCACCAACAAAGATGCCCAAACAGACATGTAAAGAGACAGACAAATACGGTCTGTCAAATTCAAGCCTCCCTTTGCTTCCAGGCCTTGCCAGGGTTGTGCTGAAGGGAGCAGATGTGAATAAAATCACACCTGAATGCAGCCATGATGAAGAAACCTGGGTCCAGTGTCACAAAAGGTAGAAGCAGAAAGAATCATCTAAAAAGGGGACATTCTTCTCAATTAAAATTCAGCTTTTCATTCCTATAGCAAATCCTCTGTCACAGGGACACAGTGTTTTACCCACAAAACCTGCAGCACAGCAGAGAGGGGAAGAAGTCAGGTAATTCAAGATTTCACTCTTACATAAGATTTGTTACTAACAGCTGCAGTATTTTATTTCCCCTGCTAGCTTCAGGCTGTGAAGCCAGGCCCTGGCTTCCCACAGCAGCAGCTCTTCAGCAGTGAGCAGGGGACAGGAGATATATTTAGCTCTCTTCCCAGCTGCCTGGAGGGCAGCATCGCAGACAGCCTGCGACTCCCGACTTCCCCTAGCGTGATGTTGGAAGCAGGAAGGCTGCTGTTAGCTCGATCTCTTCACAAAAATCAGTGAATTCCTTCTGGAGGCCAACATAATGCCCCAGGCACTTCTATGCTGTACAGGACTAAGCAACTACTGCATTCTCTTAGGCATCAGCTGGCTGTGTATGCTCTCATGGGCTCTCATGGGCTCATCCCATACAGTCCATATGATAATTTAGAGAAAAAGCATTTTGATACACTTTTTTCAAAGCTGAGTCCTACATGGAGCACAACTACATCATCACAGAACATATCTGGTTAGAAGAGATCTCCAAGATCATCCAGTCCAACCCTCAATCCAGCACTGAAGGGTCAACACTAAACTATGTCCCTAGGCGCCAGGTTCATGCACTGCTTGAACACCTCCAGGGATGGTGACTCCACCACTGCCCTGGGCAGACCATTCCAATGTTTGAGAACCCTTTCAGTGAAGTAAGGTTTCCTAGTATGCAGCCTGAACCTTGCCTGGTGCACTTTGTAAACATTTGCTCTAGCCATGTTGGACGACACCAAAGAGAAGAGGCTGCCCCGTCCTTGCTCCAGCCTCCCTTCAGGTAGCTGTAGGGAGCAACGAGGTCTCCTCTCAGACTCCTCTTCTCTAGACTGAACAACCCCAGCTCCCTCTGATGTTCCTCATAGGCCATGTGCTCCAGGCCCTTCACCAGCCTCACTGCCCTGATTAAATTGAATTTCTGAGCTCTAGCTCAGCCCTCACTGCCATTGCAAACGCCACAACACCACAGACCTAAAGCTTTGTAAGTTAGACCTAAAGCTCTTGATATAGTCATTTCAGCACAGCTAAACCACATGCCTGTCTGCCCCAGCCCTGCCAACCCCAGCAGAGAAGCCAGGCAAAACAGAAATCCTCCCTTATTGTAATGTTTCACTGCACTATTTGCCTTGGTTTCAAAACACAGGAATATTTTAAGTTCTCTGTTTCTGAAAGACTGCCAAAGGTGAGCTCCTCCTCTGCTTTCCAGCTGAAAAATTACATGCAGGAA
This sequence comes from Semnornis frantzii, assembly GCA_013399775.1. Taxonomy (NCBI): domain Eukaryota; kingdom Metazoa; phylum Chordata; class Aves; order Piciformes; family Ramphastidae; genus Semnornis; species Semnornis frantzii. Next base: position 6,286 of record VWYK01012051.1, read on the forward strand.
ACTACCACCCACAGCCATTACCTGTTAGGATTTAAACATACCTTATTTCTCTCTAATTTTATCTTAAAGCATGACAGGCACAGTTAAGAGAACTCCCGTTATTACACTGAAAAGAAAGAGCTCTTTCCCCAGTGCTGAGACAGCAAGGCAGGAGATCTAAACCTCAAAAACACAGACAGCCCAAATAAAACATTCTGAGATAGTAACAGAGGCCACCACAAAGGACTTTCAAGAATCCAGGCCTCAAGCATACTTATGAGCAGCTACAGAGTATAAAAAACAGGGGAGAAAGGCATTGTGCTTCTGCTTTTCTTCAGTTTAGTTGCTGTTTAAATTTTCTGCTCAGCTCCCAGCGAGCCACAACTGAATGTGGTTCATGCAACAGAAGCAAAATGAAACCAGTCAGTGCTCCCAGAGGGAAGGCACAGCCCTCCTTACACTTCATTGCTCTGTAAGGGTTAGACCCTCTAAGAGGCTGCTGCAAAGATAAATGTAATAAAGGTATTTCTGCATCTAGGCTTGAAGCGCAAGTAGTACTGGGCTTAGGTGGCAGTAAAGGAGCTGGCATTAGCAAAAGTATTTCACAAAACAGAATGGTTTAGGTTGGAAGAAGCCTTATGAATCATCCTGTTCCAACCCTCCTGCCATGGGCAGGGACTGCTCCTACTAGATCAGCTTGACCAAGGCACCACATACAGGGAGCCTCCACAACTCTGAACAACCTGTTCTGGTGTCTCATCACCCTTACGGGGGAAAAATTTTTTTCCTAATGTCTAGTCTACATGTCTTATTCCAGTTTGAAGCCATTACTCATCTTGTCACTGCATGCCCTTGTAACAAGTCTCTCCCCAGCTATCCCATAACATCCTTTTCAAATACTGGGATGCTGCTCTAATGTCTCCCCAGAGCCTTTTCCTTCTCTTCTCCATTTCAACCAGAAGGCAAAGTATAGTGTCCGGACAGACTGTCCATAAACATTTTGGGATCTCCACAACAAGCAGATTTGAGAACATCACTCAGATATGACTTAAGCAAAGCTCATCCTGAGAGATGCACAAGATTTTTTGAGGTCCTAGTCTTTCCCTCCTATGCCAAAGTATACATTACGAGATCACATTTTTGACGTGCTAATTATTTTCATCATTGCTCAGACAGCTCAGACTGTCATGCTAAATGTTGTGGTTTCCACCTGTCAAGCCAACCAGAATGGATCAATGTTTTATTACCATGTTTAAAAATAATCCCTGATATCTCATTTTCCTCTGCAGTACTTTTTTTGCCAGCAGAACATTCTTGTGATTGCCAACATAATGCACAGTGGCAGTCCTTGCCAAACACGAACTGATTCCTCGAGCCAGTTTTCCCTCTGAGAACAAGGACCACCCAGTCACCAACGACAGACACTAGAAAATATCCCCCTTGGTCCCAAAGGCAGCTGTCAGCTTTCAAACTCTATCAACCCTTTATTCTTTTCCTTTAGAATATTCCTCTCACCACACTGTTCTTTCAGGTCATTCATGGAAGCATTCTACTCACCTTGGACACAGCCCAATCCTCTTGAGAAATGAAGAACATCTTCTCTCATCTGACCCTTCTATGAAGGTCTTCCTCTGCAATTTGTCACTGTTGGCTCCACTCAGCTGAGGCTGACTCCTCACCTTTAGCTTCCAGGACCCCAATTCATGGTACCTACCAGGCACGGAGGCTTAGAGAGCTGCTACCAATTTATTTATGCAATATATCTGGTCCAGCAAGCAGCTGAAATCTGTAGCAAGCAGTAATGAATTCGTCATGATTGTAGTCATCCAGCATTGTTTATTCCCAATACACACAAAGTTCACCCTTGCAGGAAAAAACAAGACTCTACCCCGCTTTGGAGAGTCTGGTGTGTAACAATACATATTGGGTTTGGATCAGGAAAGCCCAGAAGATAATTCCAGGGTGAAGTAAAAAAAGTTTACTTTTTGTAAACTTTTTGTACCTTCTGTGTGCTGCCCCCAACAAGTTTTCTTGCAGCATTAGTGAGCAGCAATCTCACCACACCATCAGAGTGCGCTGCCACTCAACGACACCAGAGCAGGTTGGATTGTTGGTTGGAGGAGAACCTTGTGAAGCTCAACAAGAGCAGAAGTATAGTTCTGCATGCAGGAATAACCCCCTACACCAGTACAGGTTAGGGGGTGACTTGCTGGAAAGCAGATCTGTGGAGAAGGAGCTGGGGGTGCTGGTGGACAACTTGCCTATGAACTAACAACACGTTCTAGTGGTCAAAACTGGCAATGGTGTCCTGAGGTGCATTTATGAGAGTGCGGCCAGCATGTTAAGGGAGGTTGTCCCCCACCTCTATTCTGTCCTAGTAAGGTCACATCTAGAGTACTGGGTCCAGTTCTGGGCTACCTAGTTCAAGAGAGACATAGAACTACTGGAGAAAGTCCAGTGGAGGTTACAAAGATGCTGAAGGAACTGGAACATCTCTCTGAGGGAGAAAGGCTGAGAGGCCTGGGATGTTTAGCTTGCAGAAAACTGAGAAGGGATCTCCTTAACACTTAAAAGCCAGACACTTTCTCAGTGGTGCCCAGAAACAGGACAAAGGGTAAGAGAAACAAATAGGAATCCAGGGGGGTTTACCTAAATAGAAGGAAAAACTTCTTTCCTGTGAGGGTGTTGGAGCACTGTACCAGGCTGCCCAGAGAGGTTGTGGGGTCTCCCTCTGGAGATATTCCAAACCCACCTGGACATTGAGATCCTGGGGCACCTGCTGTGTGTAACTCTGCTTTAGCAGAGGGGCTGAACTAGATGATCTCCAGCGGTCCCTTCCAACCCCAGCCCATGTGATACCCATGTGATACACATGGATAACCAGATTTTTTTCATATGGGAATGCACATAGAAGTGGAGGTCCCTACCTCATACCTGGACCATCTTTAAACAGCCAACCACAACCAAAGGCAAAAGCTAAACTGCCAACTATCCCCCAGCTTACTGAGGCATTCTAGAGCAGTGCTAAGTTTGTTTTCAGTGAGTCCTTTCCCTAACAGCTGGGATAAGTTTTGTAGTGTACTGAGAAAGAAGAATCCAAACAAGTTGTTATTTATTTCTGTATAGCCAAAAGGTTACTTTTGTATTATTTTATAGCCATTTTTAATATGAAAATACGGTTACGAGAGCTGTTAACTAAGTAAAGTGCAAAACAAGGCGAAGCAGACTGAGTAGCTCAACTTCAACTATCTGTTATTGATGATAATGTTTATCACTGGTTTTCCTCAGGCTTCACTGAAGAGCCATTTCCAGAATAGCTTCTTCCTTTGCCTTAGCCTGGGTCTCATTAGTCATGTTCCAAGGCAACAGGTTTCCATGACAGCAAACATTAAGCCTCTTGCAGCAGAGCCTGTTATTTCTGCTGTAAACACTATGCTCTTACTACTACACTTCAATCTAAACCAGGTATCTTAATCAAGAAAGACCCCTAAAAAATCCTGATGGACATTTAAATCACCTTTGATCTGTACTGCAGTCTTGCTGAGGAACATGAATTGCTTAGGAAGGGTGTCAAATTTCCCAGAAGGACACTTTTCATAGAATCATGGAATGGTTTGATTTGGAAGGGACCATGAACAGTTGCGATCTCCCCTGCCATGGACAGGGACACCTGCTACTAAACCAGCTTGCTCAAAGCCCCATCTAACTTAGATTTGAACACTTCTAGGACTGGAGCCTCCACAATTTCTCTGGGCAACCTGTTTCAGTGCCTCACCACCCTCATGGAGAAGAATCTCTTTGTAACGTCCAATCCAAGTTAGGGGTGTTTTGGTTTTTTTCCCCAAGTTGAAGCCATTACCTATCCCCCTGTCACTTGCATGCCTTTGTTACAAGTCTCTCTACAGCTACCCTCTAGGCCCCCTCCAAATATGGGAAGGTTGCTATAAGGGCTCCCCTGAGCCTTCTCTTCTTCATGCTGAAGAACCTGGTCTGAGCTCAGAAGTTCTTGGCAGCCATCTAAACGAAAAACACTGTGATGTAAGATGGTGGCGTAGACTCCATGCTTATGAAGGCATCAGCTGAAGTTAATGACAATCCCGCCACAGGGGTTAACTGCAGATATGATACCTCCAAGTTTAGTAACTTTAGGCAAGGTGAGAGCAAAGTCCTCTTCACACAGGAACTGTGCTAACAGAAACATACTCAAATGCATTTTCAGCACAGAAGATCACAGGCAGACATGGAAAGGCTGCTTCTTTCTCTATGAACTGTATTGAGCCTTGTTATCTTGAGTGGCTGGTAAGCTAGAGGAAAATGCTGGAGGAGCTTCAGAGAAGGGCAGTGAAGGGTCTGGAGCACAAAGTCTGTGAGAAGCAGCTGAAGGAATTGGAGTTTTTTCAGCCTGGAAGAGAGGAGGCTCAGGGGAGACCTACTTGCTCTCTGCAACTCCTCC
>VWYK01012052.1:5058-20255 GCA_013399775.1 Semnornis frantzii
TGCAGCAGCTCTGCTGTGAGGACAGGCTGAGAGAGTTGGGGCTCTGCAGCCTGGACAAGAGAAGGCTTCCAGAAGACGTTAGAGTAGCTTTCCTGTAGCTGAAGGGGACCCAGAGGAAGGCTGGAGAGGGACTATTGACAAGGTCTTGTAATGACAGGACAAGGGGTGATAGGTTTAAACTGGCAGAGAGGAGATTGAAAGTGGATGTTAGGAGGGAGTTGTTTGCAGTGAGGATGGTGAGACACTGGCACAGGTTGCCCAGGGAGGTTGTGGATACTCCCTCCCTGGAGGTTTTCAAGGCTAGGTTAGAGGAGGCGTTGAGCAACCTGTTCTAGTGGGAGGTGTCCCTGCCTATGGCAGGGGGTTGGAACTAGATCTTTGAGGTCCCTTCCAACCTAAACCATTCTATGATTCTCTGTTACTGCAGCCTCTAAATCTCTTGCAGCTGGTTGAAGGAAATAGTTGAGCCTTCCTGTTTATAGAGATAGCAGGCCAAAAAAAAATCTACCAAACAGCACTTACACTGGAAATGTAATTTTGACAGCTGCTTTGTGTCCTGTAAGCTATATTGATTGCAAACTTACTGATAAATAAATCAGTTACAGTTTGTCTTCGAAGATTTGTTTTGACAAAAACTTCCAAAAGCCAAATTGATTTGGCTTGTGGATAGACAAAAGAATAATCTGAGAGTTCTAGGGCTTATTTGCTGGACTATTTCAACAGCCAAGTGTGACCTATGATGTACCTGATTACCAAAGGAAAAAAAAAAAATTCTTTTAACTGAATTAGAGAATCTGACTAAGATTGACATCTTTTATGTCTTGAGACTGTCTTGGGCTAATCTCACTTAAATTTGGAATACAAAAGAAGAACATAGACTGTCTGGACATAATAAAGCATCACTGTATTTAATTTAAAAACTGCATAACCATATGCAGTTACAGTTCTGTGGTACTTCATTTGGCTTTGTGGAGAGCTTTAGACATTGTACAAGCTGATATGAGGAAAAAAAAATTATAATCCATTTCATTGGAAAGTTTCTGTCTTAAAAATTTTGTGGTGTAGTTTTGCTCATATCAGTCTGGATTTTGTAAATTTGCATGTAAGCAGATAGTTACATGATACCTACTAAATTAATGGATTGGGAATGTCCTCTTGTATTAAGAAAAATACAGGTGCTGCTGCCATAGTCTGTACTACAAAAAATGAGGGGGACCTGGAGGGTGGGAGAGTTATGATTAATATTGAAATATTAATATTAACTTTCCTGTGCTAATATTAATTATTGTTTATTAATATAAAATGTACTGGATCATGTCCCACATGACATCCTGGTCACCAAACTGGAAAAACATGGACTTGACGGGTATAGCACTGCTGGATAAGGAATTGACTGGATGGTGGCACACAGAGATTGGTGATCAGTGCACAATGCTCGTCTGGAGACCAGTGCCAAGTGGCTCCCTCAGGGGTCAGTGCTGCCACCAGTACTGTTTCACATCTTTGTCAGTGCCATGGACAGAGGAATCAGTGCAGTCTCAGTAAGTGTGCAGATGGCACCAAACTGTGTGGCACAGTCAAGTTGCTAGAGGACAGGGATCCATCCAGAGGGACCTGGACAGGCTGCAGAGGTGTGCCCAGGCCAACCTCATGACATTCAACAAGGCCAAGTGTAAGGTCCTGCACCTGGGTAGGCACAATGCCAAGCACAAGTCCAAGCTGGGTGGGGAATGTCTGAGAGCAACTCTGAGGAACAGGCCCTGGGGTTGTGGGCTGATGAAAAGCTCAAGATGAGGCTGCAGTGTGAGTGCAGCCCAGACAGCAACTGTGTGCTGGGCTGCAGCAAGAGCAGTGTGGGCAGCAGGGCAAGGGAGGGGATTGTGCCCCTTTGCTCTGCTCTCCTCAGACCCCACCTGCAGTCCTGTGTGCAGTTCTGGAGCCCCCAGCACAAGAAGGACATGGAAGTGTTGGAGCAGGTCCAGAGGAGGCCACCAAGATGCTCAGAGGGCTGCAGCAGTTCTGCTGTGAGGACAGGCTGAGAGAGTCGGGGCTCTGCAGCCTGGAGAAGAGAAGGCTTCCAGGAGACCTTAGAGTAGCCTTCCAGGATCTGAAGGGGGCTACAGGAAGGCTGGAGAGGGACTATTGACAAGGTCTTGCAATGCCAGGACAAGGGGCAATGGGTTTGAAGTGGCAGAGGGGAGATGGAAAGTGGATGTTAGGAGGAAGTTGTTTGCAGTGAGGGTGGTGAGACACTGGCACAGGTTGCCCAGGGAGGCTGTGGTTTCTCCCTCCCTGGTGGTGTTCAAGGCCAGGTTGGAGGAGGCCTTGAGTGACCTGTACTAGTGGGAGGTGTCCCTGCCTATGGTAGGGGTTTGGAACTAGATGATCCTTGAGGTCCCTTCCAACCTTACCATTCTATGATTCTATGGCTCTATGTGAAATTTTTTTGTACTCGTTTGACAGCAGGTATTTACACAAAGGGCATTTATAAACACAGAATTAAACAGTATAAAGCAATTAGAACATGGAGAATAGGAGCACAGAAATGCAGAAATTCTGAGCACACAACAACAAAGCAGCAGTGGCTATGACCAGAGGAGGGACCAAACACGTGCTTGAATGGGCCCAAAGTATCCCAAACATTACTCAAAATGTGCAGATTTCCTGGGTAGGTTTCCTGTAGAAAACCATATCCAAACCCCACGATTACAATCCCAAGGGTAAAATGTAATATATTCCAAGGCAGGAGGAGAGGACAGCTCACTCACTGTAAGCTGCACTGCTGCAGACTCATGGTTGCTGCGAAACAGAAGTTATCAATGCTGCGAATAGCACTGCTGCTGAATCCAGTTAATGAGCTGTTAGCAGGAAGAAGCAGATGAGGGATTCACTAAGGGAACCACTCTAGGACTTATAGTGGATGAAGGGCTGCAGAAAGGCTGCAGAAGTGTCTGAATCCCAGAATGGAGGGCTTTGCCAAATCATTGCCCTGTGAAATGCATTTTGCAAGTTAAACTGGCCAATGGGCACGAGCACCTGAAGTTAAGGCACGAAACTTCAAATTCATTGCCCATGTGTGAGCTATGCACATATTCCCACAGTGGGAGTAAGGCACCTGAGACTATGCTGCTGGGTGGTTACCCTCTTAGGGCAGGCTTTCTGGAGCCAGCCCCCCATTGGTTGTTTTGTCTGCTCCTCAACTCGACTCAGCTTGACTCGACTCAACTCAACTCAAGTCAACTCCTGGACACTACAACAGGAGGAGGAGAGGCAGTGCTCAAACTGATTGAGCTGTGTTTACGCCCTGCCAGGACAGGGAGTGAGTAATTTTTCTTTTAATTTGCTTCCTATGTAACTATACATAGATTATTTCTTATTCTGAGGCCTAAGGTGCTTGCAGCAGTCAGTGCTGTTGGCTGTTCTCCTAGTGAATAAGATGCTTTTACTTGTAACCCCTATCGCCTCTGGTATTTTACTCACTTGAACGATGGAGTTCCATCCTTCTCAAACAACGGATGGTTAAGCTCTTCATTTGAGGTTTGATTAAATTCCTGTTGAAGCCATGGTTTCAGTACTTTTTGGATTGTTCTCTTCTTTTCCAGCTGCTATTACTTGAAGATGACTAGATGAATCTGGAGCGTTGAAGCTGCTTCTTATGAAAGGAAGGGCATAGTGAGCTCAATCTGGCACTGCTCTTGCCATCCCCATGTCTTAGGGCAGGTGGTTTTGCAGTGTATGAAAATAACCTCTTATGTAGTGATACCATGAAATTCCTGCCCCTTCTGACTTTTAGAAGGTCTCTGAAGCTTGGTAAGCTAGATTCTTGAAAAATACAACTGTTTCTTAAAGCCATCAAGGACCTTCTCCTTTTTTTTTATGTGTGGTGGTTTTCCCCCATAGCATGGTGTGCCCTTGTCTGCGCCATCGTCAGTTCAAATTAGACCTCTACTGACACTCACCAAAGGTTACCCTCTCTCTTTTTCCCTCTCTCAAATTAGTGGGTTTTGTTCTTTGCTTTGACCTTTAAGTGTCATAACAGGATTGATGATTCAAGTTACTTTTCCTGACCTATAGAATGATTTTTCTGGCAATATCAACACACATTTCTGTAGTCAAAAGATGACCTCAGTCTTGACCTGTGAAATACCTACTGATTAAAATCACGGGCTGCTTGTTGTCTCTTGCTGTCCTTGCTTTTTTTCTTCTGAGAAGCTGGCAAAGTTATCCATTGTGTCATCTCTCTTTGGTTTTTGGCAACATTGCTCTTCATACAGGATGAATAAATGGGAAATCAACACTTACTTTTGGTCAATAATGTTATGCAAACTTTCAAGTAAGTGTGACTTTTGCTCTGACCGATTTCATTTGTTGACTAAGCTTAAAGATCTCTGTGTGTGAATGTAATGGTATGGGGAGGATCTATTCCAAAATTGATATAATTTATTAATTTTGATATTTAGCAATCTTGCCACAGACCACAATTTTTAGTAATAATAGGTTCTTTGCACAGTCATGGAAAGTATTACGCAGAGGGAAATAAACAGCAGTGGCAATAATATAACAAACATTAATTATTTAGGAAAGAGAATCTTGTGGCCAATATGCCTCTCGCCCTTGAGGGAGACCTGAAAGGCTCCTTTCTGTGAAGGCAGAAGGCACAGAGTAATTCAGTTATAGAGAGGCTTACGAATACTTATTCACAAACTATTATCTCCAGATTCCCAGGGCTAATTGCAGTTTCCAGACAGTACGCAAACACTTGAAGGGAGTTCTGTCAGTGTCTTGATAGCCATTGAGAGGCTTCTAGATCTTCCCAGGCTCTAGCAGGGTGCTGGGAAAGAGGCAGATGTCCCTGACCTGATCCTGGTTCTTCTTGGCACAGAGGTTTGCAAAGATGCAGGGAGGATCTCTTGCAGATGTGCACAGGGCACAATGTTGGTGGCACTTCTCACCATGTCGTGAGGCACTTAATGCCTTCTTCTGGTAAACTTGAGGCACTTAAGTTTCCAGGTAGTTCAAGCCCAAAACATCAGTGCTAAGCTGGTCTGAACCACAAGGCAGAGCAGAACACACTGCTTACAACTTAGCTCCATTTATATTGCGTGCCCAAGTGTAATGAATCCTTTGCCCACAGGGATTCACCAATCAGAATGGCATTTGCCAAACTGACCATACTAGGTGAAACTAGGGCTTGCTTACCCTTCTTTGGGCAAGACACTCGCAAGTGCATAACACCTGTGGGTTCCTGTTTATCACTTTGGGAGGGAACATAATGGCCCCAGCCTTTGTTTTCCTCCCACCCTTGCTTTGCCCATCACCAAAAGTGTGAGGCAAGCCAGGATATGTTTTAGGCCTATTGGCCTTCTATGACAGCAGACCACACTGGATTCTTCTAATGACAATTTTTCATAAAGCAATTAATGGAAATAATGTGAATTGTTTGTCCCATTCTATATTCACCAAGTTTTATTTGAAACTAAAATACAATACTGAAACATTTCAGTGATTCCAACTGTTTAAAAAAAATAACCAAACCCAAACCATAAAATAGACCTATATATATTTAATGTTTTTCCAACAGCACAGCTCATAATCCTAAGAATTTCACAATTCAACACTACATTTGTAAACAAACCATGGTATTTTATTATTGTGATCCATTTTACTGGGAGTATAAAATCTGCTGACAGCTAAATTTAAAAGGAATGACATAGATAAAAAGTAGCCTCTGCAGATTCCCTTTAAAGCACTTTGTTTAGTAATCTGTGCCATCAGAAGGGTAATTAATTTTTGGAGCACACATCTGTTATATATAATATGTCAAAACCATGTGGCTGTAAATGATCTTTTGATAAGGTCAAACTCTGAAATGTTGTAATCGTTTAAGATCTGACACCTACATCACGTTTGCATGTACAAGATAATACTTAAATCAGCAATGCTGTGTTTGTGCTGTGTGCTCCCAAATGGAGATGATGACCCCACCACTCAGGTGGAAGATTTGGGTTGGACTGGCATATGCAGAAATCTGGAAACCAAAAGATGTGTTCCCAGCTACCTAGAGTAAGCCAGAGGACTGTCTGTGGTTTTTCTTCCTTACTTACATGCTGTACCAAGATGTGGTTACATTTGAGCCACCCTCTGGTATGCATTTCCCATCGCTGTCTGTTGCCCACGGGACAGCTTTTTGTGCACAAGGACCGTGTGGTCCCAGTGCCCTGCTAAGCCACCTTCTGTGCAAGCACTTGGAGCATCTACAGAGCTCACTCTAGACATCCTCAACAAGCATGTTTTGTGTGAAGGATTGGGTTTTTTTGGTGGTGGTGTTTTCATAAAAGTTTTCTTCTCCAAGTCAATAATAAATGCAAAAATCTGTCATAAATAGCGAACTCTTTCAAATTCTGGGGGTTTGTTTGGTTTTTCCCTTGATTTAGGTTAATTTTTTTTATACTTTAAAAGTAGTAAAATTAGACCATGCTACAGCAGTATGTTAGTGAAAACAGCCAATGTTTGGGGGTGTTTTAATATGTGAGAATGAAATTTATTATATTTTTAAAGAACACGAAACTCTTACACAGTGTACTATTTCTGTAAGCAGACACTCTTTGAAAGTGCTTTGTCAGAAACACTTTAGCATTTGCTCTCTCCCCTGCTGGTTCCTCACTTATGGGTAGCAGAAGTGATATTTTTTTTTTCTTTTTGTTGGCATAAGTTAAACAGTTAACCAGCAGCCACTTAACTGTAGCTAGTGACTAGCTGCTTTGTTATGACTAAGCCTACCAAGTAGTCATTTTAATTAAGAATGAAACTTCTGCTGAGTACTTTCAGAGAGTGGAAATGCTTCATATGTAAGAACCTTGTATGACTTACTTAAAATTCACTTACAGGAAACCGTTTGAAGCTTCATAGGTTTTTGACCAGAGACAAAGCTGTAATGTTCTCCCCAAAAACAGATACTGTGTCTAGGAAAGATACTGCTACTGAGACTCTTTTTTGGGGGCCAAGTTGCATGTTTTCATGTGCCACCATGTAACATACGTAGTCTGAGCTGTGGAGTGGAACACATCCCCAAAATGACATTTGCAAGAGACACCTTTTCATAGCAGTATTTTAATACTTTTTCATCTTGTTTGCTGCCTGTTTCCGTGTTGCATTTGATGGGTGAGCAGGAAAGCAGCTGCGAGCGGTTTGCTCTGCAAATGTTCCAAGTAGGCAGCGGAAGGCATGCTACAGCTGTGGTTTGCTGAAATACCAGCCTGAGACATTGCCACCCTTCCTACTCCTCACATCAGCCTGTTGCCACCTCCCTCCTGTTGATGCAGCTGCCTCTGTAAGCAACTGATACAGCAGAAAACCCACCTGACAAAAGTGGTCAGATGGTGGTTGTTAAAAATCTGTGTTTGTTTGGAGGGATTTGTATCGTTTGTGGATTTTCTGTTTTGACAATGGGGGTGGGGGGGACATTTTCCTCATTCAGATGCCTCTCCCAGGATGGCTGACCACATGGACATGAGCATGGTTTCATTCTGGAGAACAGCCTCAAAGACAGCTTTTCAGAGGTGCTGTGCACCTCTGTCTTATGTTTTCTACATTTTAGCTCTGTTTGATAAAACACCTGTAGGACAAAGGAGCTCAGTGTAGAGTCTGGGGGCGTCATAAGAGAATGGCCTCAGACACTACTGGCTCACTGTCATGTCCTGCCCTTGCACTGCTGCTCCTGGGGACTTAAGTCTCTTCTATATCGGTTCTTGTTTAACTCAGCTTTCTGGCAATGAAAAGTGATTTCCATGTGTAGATGGTTCCCACCACTCTTTCCAGAATGTGCTGTCACCTTTCAGCTGCTGCAGCAGGCTTCATTGTCCTTCCCTCTGCAGTTCTGCGAGCAGTTGTGCAAGTGGCAGGAACAGGATGAGGATAGCAACGAAGCAGAAGGGCAGGGATGCAGAAGGGTAGTGCTGCCATAGGCCAGCTGTCAGTGATCTTCATCATAGCCTAATGTCCTGCCTTCCATCAGGCTTGATATTAACACTTCAGATAATGGAACTTCAATTGGTTTTATTGCAGTATGCACAGCTGGAGTGAAGAGGAGGAGCGAGCAGAGGCCCTTGCATCCTGCAGGTGTTAATGAGAGCACTGGATCCTGCAAGGCTGTCCTTGTCCTTCATAGCTTACTAACCTCTGCACACCTCCCAGGTCCTGCTAGAAGCATGCCTGATGCAATAAGCATCCTTAACTGAAGTGTGTGTTTTAAAACTCTGCTTAATTGTTTGTATCTCTTCTGAGGAGGTGGTTTTGATCTGTTGCACTTGTTAGGTGAGTGCAGATAAAACATGTTTTAAAAACAACCCAACTGTTTGTTGGTTTCAGAAACAATACCATCCCCAAGGAAAAAGGAGTAAAAGACTTCAAGTTCTTAGGAACTGAATACTTGCTAAAAAAGAAAAAAAATCATTTTAGTTCACTCTTTGCCCTGGGGTAAAGGCAATACTGGGACAGAAATGCATGCAGCTGCTGAAAGGTGATGCTGTTTGGCCATGAGGTTAATTGCCAACTGAAATATTGCTGCAATCTCTTTTCAGAAAAAAAAAAAAGGCAAAATAATTGAAGAATTGTTTGCCAGTGGAAACACTTTTATATTTATACGTAGGAGAAACAAAATTAACTGGTACCGCCCTCCTGCAGTTCAACAGCACGGGAGTCATTAAACAAGTCTTAGTACCATTATCATGTTATTTTGCTTAGATACAGTTACAGCTACAGCCTTTCAGAATGAAAGGAAGGTAAACAGAGTTTCCAGTAATCCTTAGAGGGAAGACAACAATGTGGTTGCCTTGTGCAGAAGCTCTTGGATCTACAGTCTCCTAAATTTGAAGGAGATGAAGAGACCCTTGTTCTGTGAAAACCAGTTTCCACATTCCTTTTAAATACAAGTACTTTCTTAGTAGCAGGATTACTTGCCAAGGAAACTCAATCATCTTTGTTTTTCAATTACTAAAGGTGTACTGGGGACAAGGTGTCTGTTCTTCAGTCTGTACAACCGGGGGTGCAGTAGCTTGGTTGGGGGCATACTCAGTTGGCTCAGCTGGCTCTGGGTCACTTGAAGGCAGTGGGGACCCACTTCCTCCTCCTCTTTCTGTGGAAGTGATGACTTCAAAGAGTTCATATCTTCCTGTGGCTCTGTTAAAAAATGAAGGAACTGTTTGCTCCCACCTCTGGAGAAGAGGCGGATTTCAGTTTTGGTGCATGAAAACCTGAAATGTGTCTAAAGCGATTCATTTTATAGGTTTATAACCTGACTGATGCTGCAGTCTTCAAGGTATCAGCTTGATGTGTAATGATCCTAAATATCTGTATGCTGGGAACAAACTTAAGAGTAAAGAACTTTGTATTTGTGCAACATGCAGAGCTCTGTTCTTGATTTATTATTGTGTCAGATTGAATAGAGTTGTTTTTTCATGGTGTAACGTTGTATTTTGTACTACTTACATTCCAAGAGATTTTCTTTTTCTGTGCAAAGCTTACTTGCTAAGTCTCATATGGTTTTGGTTTTGGCCTGCACCATATTTGAACTTCTTGTTTCACCATTTGTGCCTACCTGAAATATGTAAGAGTACCTCCTCATCCTCCATATTTCATGCTAAACCACAGCAGGGAAAAGGAGCCTGAGATGGTATTTAAGAGTTAGACAATTGTTGAAGATAGGGAGATTGCTTAAAAAGACAGGTATGGGCTAGAGCTAGAAGTGTGAAAAACCCTTATGAGAACCTAAAGCTTTCATGGGAGATTTAAAAGCAAATTAAGGAAATTTCTATCCCTGTCCTCAGCCAGCAGGGAATAGGTGATGGATAAATGGAGATCGCTTCTTTCACTTTCAGTGGGAGCTGTATACAAGGGGCCGTCTAAAATCTGACTTCAAACGTTAGTATTCAGAGGATCATTCTGAAGGTGTCCTTCGACCTCATCCTGCATATTCTTGATTCAACAGACGTTAAGCTCTATTTAAATTACTGTTCTAATGCCACTTTTTCCTCAGTAATAATAAAAAACAAACAAGCAAACAACCCCAAACCCTAAAAATTAAGCTTAAGGACACCTGGAAATATGAGTTTTTCAATCCTTTTAGTACCAGAGGAGACCCTAAGGGTTTTTAATGCAAAGTGTTTACTTTAGAAATGAGACATTCTAAAAAAACATGTTCATTCGACCTACACTGTCAACATTTGGAGCACTAATGGCCACTTGAAATTGCAAACCAAACCTCTTTCTGCTTTCTGAGCACTGTAGTTGTATCAGGAATATCAGGAAAGAGGTTGGGTTTAAAGGGATACCAGAATGTGCATGTTTAATAATACTGTGTGTCCTGCCCACCCAAGGTAAGACTTGTTTTGTCTTGCAGTGAAGGTTATTTAATGATGCGATGCAGAATAGTGGTTGGAGCAAGTTGGAAGTGTGCTGTTCTTGGTCAGTCCCAGTGCCATGGCCACATGTTGTCATGGCACATTAGGGCGCTTTCCATACTTGTGTGTCATTGCCTTTTACTCTTCATCGTCTTCTACCATTCAGTTTCTTAGTCCTGTCACTTTACTAATCATGGTAGTTGCTGGCTGGCTTCATACTGCAGAGCTGTGCTCAGTCAACTGCCTTTTTTTTTTCTTCTCCTTCCCCCCCTTTCTTTTTTTCTTTTCTTCTTTTCCCCCCCATTTTTCTTTTCTCTGTTTTCTTCTTTTTTTCCATTTTTCTTTTACTTCTCCCCCCCTCCCCTCCCCTGCCAATAGCTGCAGAATTTGATTCCTCCTTGTCAGGAGCTGCTGAAAAAGGAGGAAACTACTGAAATTATGTGAATCTTTAGTTCTGGGGCAGACACACAAACCCTATTGTTTGTGAACCTTCTTATCGGCCGTTTGTGATGGTGAAAAGGAGTGCTTGAGCATCCTTGTTTCTTGAATGGGCACTTCCTCCATGTATTTTTGGATTGGTTTAGTTTTGATTTTTTTTGGTGTTGGTTTTTTGTTTTATGTTTGTTTAGTTGGTTGGTTTTGGTGGTGTTTGGTTTTTTTTTTTGGGGTGTTTTTTTGTTGTTGGTTTTTTTTGTTTGTTTGGTTTTTCTTTTGGGTTTTTTTTGTTTTTTTTACTATTCCGCTGTTGTCTGGAAATCAAAACTTTAATCCAGACTTATTTAATGTGCTTGCTAAAGTTGAAAATAGTGAACTATTTGAAGTATGTTAGAGGGAAAATATATGCAGTTACATATTCACAAATAGTTTTGTTTTGACATTTATCTTGCTGCAGTCATTCTGCCAGCTGGCTTCAGGCACGGCTACCAAAAGAATGAACACATGTTGCATTCATTAGTTCTCATCTGGCTGTGCTTCATCTTGCAAGACAGACGAAGTCATGATCATGCTAAGTAGATTGTAATGTGTTTATAATACGGGTTCCCTTCTGCTGAGTAGGACGATAGATTTGCAAATATGCTTCTTTAGTGCCACGGTATTTTTTCTTCGTGTTAATATAATGTCTATGATTGTACTGCAGTGATTTTGTCGCCTTTTCTTGTTGAAAGATGTCATATGAAAATCATTGAAATACAGTGCTAAACAGACAGCAGCCCCCTTTCTGTCCCCATCTTTCCTGGGTGCATTTTTCACGTTGTCTTGTGCTTCGACTCGTGAGATCTGTCGTTGCTGATACACCAGCCAATGTGCCTTGGAACCATAACGGCTTATTTGAATCCGCCGAGTATCAAAATCGTTTTCATTAGTCACCATGGTGGTCCTGTGTGCTCCGACCGAGGGCAGATCGATTGATGGCTGTTGGCTTTTTATCATTAGTGTCCTAATTTCGAATCCAGCCGTTTAGTACCTTTGTGGTGTAGGGCGGTTAGGAAGGGGCTGGCGGCTTGCCCGTGCGACAGGTCAGTGACGGTCATTAATGCAGGAAGGGTGCCAGACCCTCTCCGTCTGCGCAGAGCCGCCGGTTGGCTGCAGCGAGCTGCGCTTCCCCTCGGCAGAGGCATCTGAGCCCGGGGCCGCGAGGGGCGGCAGTGCTCCTGCGCCCAGCCGGGCTGACGTCTGAGCCTTAGCCACTCCCTGCGACAGCCGACGAGTTTTGTCCCTACCCCAGCTTCTCGCTCTGTCCTGGCTGGCAGGGGGACGGGTCGGCTTCATCTACGCTTCATGGTCCGAGAGGGGCTCCTCGGAACCCCCAGCATGCCGGCCGCACCAGGGTGCAGGGGCTGGCTCTGACCCTCGCCGGGAAGGTGGCGGTGGCGGCGGAGGGGCCCTCTCGGCATCGCCGGCGGCGGGAGGAATGGAAGACAGCTTGCCCTGTCTGGCCGCAGCCTGCGACCCCTCGCCGCTCGTCAGCTTCTGCACGGGTAAGGCAGCGCCGCCCCGCGCGGTGCCAGTCCGCCCCGGGGCTGCGGCTCCAGAGCCGCTCCCGGCTCCGCTCCGCGGCACTCCCCTGTTCTGGCGGGGAGCGGGGAGAGCCGCGAAGGAGGCACCGGGGTAACTGTTCTCTGTGATCGCTAGCTCTCTCTTCGTTAGCAGCCGCCGGGACTGAGGTGACTCGCTGCCGTGCCGCATTCTTATCTAGAGAAAATGTTAACAGTAGAGCAAAATGTTATTTATGTGGACAGCAGGGAAAACGACCAGGAACACGCAGCTGGACGGGAGGTTCCTGCGGTGCGGGCGTTCGCAGCGCTGCCTGGGGCTGTCCCGGCACGGTCCTTAAGTTGGGAAGGGTGAGAATTTTGTCCCAGAGACCCGATGTAGCCGACGGGAAAGAGCTGTCCGACCAGTCCTTTCTTTTGACCTCTCAGTTAAACGCCTTGCAAAGGAAAAGTTAATGGAATGCCCCAGCGGGCAGCGTGGGCTGCGTGCGGGCCTTAAGCAGGAGGCGGCAGCAAAGGCTCGTTCACGGCAGGTACTGCAGCCTGCATCTGCGGCAGCCTCCGCGCTGGCTGCTGCTGTGTGCCTCTTGTGTCTGTGTCCTTCAGAACTCAGTTGGGTCTCCCCCCGCCTTTACTTTTACTAGTGGTGTTGTAAAAATTAAAGATCTCAACACATTTTCTTTCTTTAAACAGCTACCGTCAAACTAGCCTATCTTGAGTGTAAGCTAGGTAATAAATGGAAACATTCTAACTGTATCAAACCAAAGAATATGAGTAAAGCCTCAAACGAAAGAATATGACTTCAACCAGCCAAACAAGTAACCCCCACCGAGAGATGAGAGCTTGCTCTTGTGTAGGGTGCAGAAGTGTCTTCCTGCGAATGAAACAGATGTCACCGAGCAGCAATTTTGATTCCTGCTGTATGGTTTTGATATGAATACAGCGTTTTGTATAGGAAAACTTACTCTACTGGCCTATTATATGGTAATGAACAGGAATGCTTGTTTTAAAAAGTTTAAAGAACTATAAGGGCAGGTGTTTAATGTATAGATTTCTATGTGTTTTTGTTGGGTAAAAGGGGTGACTTTGCCACGATGTACATTCTTAAAGTGAACAATGCATGGTACTGTGCTTCAGAATCCAAAGCATTCTGAATTCAGTCTTGAATTCAGTCTAGAATTCAAGATGTTGCAACTCTAGGGAAAAAAAAAAGAGGTTTACTTGAAAAATTGAAAATTACAAGTGTTTCATGTTGTCTTTGCAGACTGGGAAGGATCTCTGTGATAGGAAAGAATGGCTAATGTTAACTGTTTCTCTTCAGAACAAAATTGGAAAGAACAGCAGTTCTCACTTGAAACTTTGTTACTGATAAGTAGAGTTTACGATAAGGCATTTCCTGTGACTTTAATGGCTTTTAGGGAGAGGTTTTGTGATAATCTGCAAAAAATGCAGCAGTGTCTTAGACTGGAGCTTGAGGTGTATCTTGAATTTCAAGAGTGAATGTAGCATAATAGACTTACCCTTTGAGATTTGTCTCGAAATCCAACAGACTAATGTGAAAGAAATAATTTTTTCTTTCAATGACTGTTCCACTTCTGTTTTTTTCCTTACATCTTAGAATTTGGACTAAAATGTTGATACAAGGATGAGGATTTTGAGGAGTAAGTTCAAGACAGCATTTGTAATAAAAGGAGGATGTGTCTTTGGATACTCTTAGAAGTGTAACATATTCTACTGATTCCTATTTATTAAATTTAACATACCTTTAATAAAGTTTTGGGAGGAATGTGCATTGGTTGGTAATTAAACTTGGAGTGTTAGGAAACTGTTATGGTAAAGAATCAGGAACTGCTTTGTTCATATGAAATTTCTAACCTTGTCCTGAGGTCTCTTTGCCTTTGAGGGCTTTTAGCAATTTTGCAGTGGTAACAAGTAGGAAAAAGCCTGAGACTAAGATGTAGAAATAATTTAAATTCCTTTTTTGGCCATATATGAGTGTTCTTGCTTTATTTGAAGGAGATTAAGACTTTGTTCTGACAGTAGGGTGTTTCAGATGAGGCTCTGGGGGAATAATTAAAAAAAAATGTTTTAAAGAGATATACTTTTCTGTAGGAACTTCTCTACCTTTAATGGTGGGGGTTTTTTTTTGTTGTGGTTTTTTTTTTTTTCCTGTAAACAGCTATCATTGTATACATGTCAAATTTTTCCTTTTTTTGCCATAGCTAAAAATTAATTCCTAATTCAGCAGTGAAGAATTAGCACACTCTTTTGACACATGGCTTGTTGATGGTGAAGGGCAGCTTGGTGAGATCTTATTTTTAAGTGTGTTTGCTAACAGGGAGAACAGGTTCTTTTTCTGTTTGTATTTAATAGCTTTTTGTAACTGAAAGTAAGGTGAGCTGTTATGACATAGTGTGTGCCTTTAGAAAGACCTTAACTGTCAAATCTAAGATAGAATTTAGCTTACTGATACAGATCAGGATACAAATTTTCAGCTCGACCAAGGAAAATATTTGTGTTCTTTTTGATTAAATTTCTCCCATGACTCTTGGCATTATAAGCACTATTTATAAATGGAAAAATACCCCACCAATGACCATAGATATGCACATTTCATTGCTTTAAGACTTAAATTGATTTGGATGTATTTATCTTTAGTGTTACGATAAAGAGAGGGTTTGCTTAGGTGGTGGTATTTCACAGTGATGATTTTCCAGTTGCTGGAGATGTTAATAGGAAAGGCGGCAGTGCTGCAGCAGCTCTGCAGGACTGAAACTTCAACGAGGTCCTGCACTTGGGCTGCAAC
>VWYK01012055.1:1279-27325 GCA_013399775.1 Semnornis frantzii
AATGAAAATGTTAAATAAGTCTGGACCTAAAGTACCTTCCTAGAAATCCACCAGACAGTGCTTCCAGTTTCTAGAATATGGCCACTCCTTCTTTTCTGAGGAAGACTTCTCAGAGAACACCAGCACCACTTCTTTACTTAGTTGGTGGGAGCTCCTGAATACTCATCCAGATTCCTCCAGGACTAAATATAATCTCTCTCTTCCTCTTGAGATTCTTGCCAGCATATAAACTAACAAAGTAGGGCTTGAAAGCTGAGATCCTTGGCACACAGCTACAGTTAGTTTAAGGGTTTACTTCCTTTGCTGAAGATGAGGAGATGGGGGTAGAAAGGAAATTACCTTTATTTGAGGCTTTATACCACTAGCACAATTTTATCCGTGGTTAGGACTAGAAACTTGAAAGTAGAATTCAGTAGGCTGTGTCCATCAGTAAAAGGCAGAAAAATGACAGATAATATGGAAGCTGATAATTACCAAACTAACATCAACAGTCACTTTTTCTCTGCCTTTTTATTACAAGCAAAAGTTAAATCCTGATATCTAGTTCATTCGCTGTGTTTCCTGGCATCCAGTGGGTGTTTGTATGCCTGCTGGGCTGGAATCCCCATGCTAGAGAAAATAAAATAAAGTGTAGTGCAATTTCTAGCTGGCTACTGGGCTCTTCTCTGCACTTAGCTTCAAAGATTTTTTTTAAAATATATTTTTCTGCACCACAGCTCAGAGTTGCTAAATCCAGAAATTGAAACATTCCGGGAACCAAATGATTTGGGGGCAAATCAAAGCTCTTGGAATGTTGCCCTAGGATTTTGAAGATAGCAGTTAATAGTAAAAAATGTTCAATATTTTTAAAGAAATCCCAATTACAGAAGGCTGCACCATTCAAATCCTCGATTCAGGAGTAGAATGAATGCTGCATGTCTAACAGGGGAGGAAATGCATGCCTGTGTTGTGAGGGCAGGAATCAGTGAGGAACAAAGGGAAAACCCTTGCCTTTTACATCTGTTCTGTTTCTATATTCACATGTTGGTAACAGTGAGGCCAAAGACAGAGCTTATTTAGCCATTCAGATCAGTCTCTATAATAAGTCTGACAACAATTCCAGATCCCTGTTCAGCTTATGTAATTTATTTATTATTATAAAGTATTGATGCTGTTTTCTAAATAGAAAGACCCAAGATTGGGGGCAGGAAGAGTTTAAATGATGGTGTTAAGGCTTCTTTCCCCGCTCTGTTGGAATTCTCTAACACTTGAATTGTGCAATGATATTTTAAAGCATAACTTAGTGGAAGCATAAGTTTGCAGAGGCTGTAATTACACTGTCACTTTCATTTGACAGAAACGTGTGCCTTATGTGAAAGGGGTGTGGAGGATATCAAACCTCAGAGCTGATCAGGTTAGTCTTCAGGTGAGTTCTCAACAGTGCCCAGCTGTCTGAACAGTTGCACAAATGATAATAGAAACACAGTGGAGTTAGCAGAAATGAACAGCAGGGGATGGAGGGAAGGACTTTAATGGCAATGTATGAAGCTATGGTCAGAGATAAGCGTAAGACTTCTCCATATTCTCCCAATCCCAAAGCTACAGCAACCTCAGGATTTCCAAGATAGCAATTGTACAGCCTGAAGGCCCTGTCTTTCTAGGCAGATTACTGGTGATCCACAGGGAACAGTCTATAGTCAGGGTCAATAAAACCATTGGGCAAAGCTGACCAGAGAGCCTGAGGAATTGCAGAAGTGTTAAGACTGTAAAGCACCCTGATAGTTCTGCTGACTGGAGCCCCTCTATCATGGGGACTTACATTAGAAGGATTTCATAGAAAATTCCTCAATTTCACATGTGACAATGTATACTTCATTCACTATGATATATGAAAGTTTCTAATACAGCCAGTCTGGGAGCACCTGGGATTGGAGATCACGTGCTACTGAGTTGGACATTGGGAGGGCAACAAAACTGGCACCCATGCAGAAGCAATGGTGATGTAGACGTATGGTGGAGGTGTGCATATTAAATGACAGCAGCATGGTGTTTTGCATGTAGGATTTAAAGCTGTTACATGTAGAGGAAGAGCATGTCTTCACAGTAACTGCATATACACATTAGAAAGCAGAAGGAAATACTTCCACCTGTCTGGCTTATTAATACTGATATGTAAATCATAAAAAGATGTGGGTTGGGTTTTGTTTTGTTTTGTTTTCCCAATATCTTTATTAAATGCATTATTCTCCTCATCTGTGATCTGTTAGCTTCAAACACAGATTAAGTCTTTAGGAACCTGACCCTGGTGTCTAAATAAGGGCCAGAGTGGACATAGTGAAGTCAAAGAAGAGAGTGAAATGTTCCTAGGGGATGATTGAGGACTTTGGTGTCTGCATTTCTCCAGTGCTACCAAAGAGACCTAGGACTGATGTTAATTTCAGGAGCTTTAGTGAAACTCTGCTAGAGTTCATAACAAAGATCTGTGTCAGTCACATTTGGTGTGATTCTCCTCTCCCAGGCACTCAGTGCCAGAACAAGAGGACACAATCTCAAGCTGTGCCAGAGCAGGTTTGGGCTGGATGTTAGGAAGAAGTTCTTCACAGCAGGAGTGATTGGCATTGGAATGAGCTGCCTGGGGAGGTGGTGGAGTCACCATCCCTGGAGGTGTTTAAGAAGAGGCTGAATGAGACACTTGGTGTCATGGTTTAGTGTTAGGTTGGACTCTATAACCCTGAAGGTCTTTTCTAATCCGGTTAATTCTGTGATTCTATGATGTTCTGTAGACCTCACAGAGTATCCAAGGACAATGTTTAAAGTTCTCATTCTGGAGTTTGTTCCATTGCTTCCCTAGTGTCACCTTTCCATTCAAAGTTTTGTTGTTTTCTTTTTCATTCATCCTGGAAGGAGAAAGAATTTGCAACATATTTTCTCCATGAAGTTGCAGTCCACAGCACAACTTTTCTGCACATCCTGCTAACTGCTAGGAAACTAGGTGTGTTCTTTTCCCTTAGAACATAAAAGCAGAGGAGAGTTCTCTTCCCTGTCTACAGATACACCGGAGATAGCATTAGGTGAATTACCTACAGAATTTGAGGCAGAAAAATAGTACTTTGGCAGTGCTGTGCCTGTCTAAAGGGCAGATTGACCAGGCAATTAGACTGGGAAGGCACAACACGGAATCACACAATCACAGCAACATGCAGGTTGGCAAAGCCCCTCAGGATCACCAGCCTAGAACCCTGCTCTACAATACTCACCTTAAACCTAAGCACCTCATCCAAACACCCTTAAGCACATCCACACTGGGTGACTTCACCAACTCCCTGGGCAGCTCATGCCAGTCCCTGACCACTCTCTCCCTGAAAAACTTTTTCCTAATGTCCAGGCCATTTCCTAATGCCGCAACACAACCAGAGCCATGTGGGGATTGGAGCTACCTTGTGTGGGGATCCAAGGTCAGCACTTCAGGGCACTGTTTAGACAAA
This sequence comes from Semnornis frantzii, assembly GCA_013399775.1. NCBI lineage: Eukaryota > Metazoa > Chordata > Aves > Piciformes > Ramphastidae > Semnornis > Semnornis frantzii. The sequence goes on from VWYK01012055.1 coordinate 4,744, forward strand.
GATGTTGCTGCTGACAGCTGAGGGGTGTTTTTTCAGGCTCAAGAAATAGGGTTAGTTACAGCATTCATTGCTCTGTATTAGTTGTTCGCTTGCCAAGCAAAACAAGAGCTACAGATATGGAGTGCTTACAGCAGAAGGGTAGGAAAATCACCTTTCCCAGATTTTTTTTTCTTTTCCCCAGCATGTTGACATGGCTCACTTTCTCTTCAGAAAAGCGACATCTTGGAAGTACAACCCATTTATTAGAAAACAACAAGGAGTAACAGATTGTATGCTCACAGTTTACACTGGTCAAACCTTTCTGTCCTGGGTTGAGCTGGGACAGAAAGGTATTTTACCCCAAAGGAGTAAATACACTCACACAGAACTAGAGGTTAAATAGAAATACACAGAGTCACAGAATTAACCAGGTTGGAAAAGATCTCTGGGATCATCCAGTCCAACCTATCACCTAACCCTTCTAATTAATTAAACCATGGCACTAAGTGCCTCATCCAACCTCCTCTTAAACACCTCCAGGGATGGCGACTCCACCACCTCCCTGGGAAGCCCATTCCAATGCCAATCACTCTTGTTGTGAAGAACTTCTTCCTAACATACAATTTGAACCTGTCTTGGCGCAGCTTGAGGCTGTGTCCCCTTGTTCTGTCACTGGTGCCTGGCAGCAGAGCCCAANGCCAGGCCAGGATACCATTGGCTCTGCTGCCCACCTGGGCACACTGTTGCCTCATCTTCAGCTCCTCTCTCCCAGCACCCCCAGGTTCCTCTCTGCCTGGCTGCTCTCCAGCCACTCTGTCCCCAGCCTATTGGCAAAAGAAAACAAAACCCAAGGGGTACCAAGGTAGATCATACATGCACATTCACAATCAACCCTGGCCTGGCCCCTCCTGACTAAGGCCCAAACTAGGCCACAGCTCGGCCTCCACCAGGGCTCCCTCTCCCCTACAGCAGGCCCCGGCAGGCCTGTATTAGGCCTCAAGGCCCCCTGCCCAAGATAGGCGCAGAGCAGGCGCACAGCAGGAAGTATCTTGTCTGGCAGGCCTCGCTCCCACACCAACCAAAGCCATGGCAGCTGCTGTATGCTCAGAGTGGAGCAGAGAGAGCCCTGACTGCAGAGTCTGCTCCTGAAATAGGGATATGCAGGAAAAGACAACAGAATAACTACAGTGTTCCGTGCCCTCTCTCTGGGACAGATTGCCAGCTTTCTTGGGTCTATCGAGTCCTCTGGAGGAATTTATCTCATGGTAAGACACTTAACTGTCCTTAATCTACAGCACTTTCGTAGAATCATAGAATCAGTCAGGGCTGGAAGGGACCACAAGGATCAGCCAGTTCCAACCTCCCCTGCCATGCCCAGGGACACCTCACACCAGATCAGGCTGGCCACAGCCTCATCCAACCTGGCCTTAGACAACACCGGGGATGAGGCTTCCACCACCTCCCTGGGTAACCCCTTCCAGGCTCTCACCACCCTCATGTTGAAGAACTTCCTAACATCCAGTCTGACTCTCCCCATTTCTAGCTTTGTTCCATTCCCCTCATTGCTATCCCTACCTGACAGCCTAAAAAGGTGTCTCCCCAGCTTTCTTGTAGCCCCCTTCAAATACTGAACTTTCTGACAAGATCTTTTTGTTTCAGAGAGCAAAAGCTTTTCTTGATGACAGAACATACCACAGAAAATGCCTGGGTTTGGTAGACTTTCAGTTGGGTGTAAATACTCTATTTTGGTGACCAGTAGACTTCACATAGTACTACAGTGCATTTCTGTGTCCTCTAGGTCCTTAGAAGGGTTCATCTGAATTAAGTTTAAGACCTTACAGTGTATCCTGATATGCTGAAGTCCAGGTGGCTGCAATATATAAGATGAACTTCAGTGGATAATTTTTTTCTGGAATTTACTTTAGAGGATAATTTTTTTTTTTCCTGGAATTTACTCTAGAGGATAATTTTTTTTTCTGGAATTTGCTTCCATACCAATCTATATCTCTTGCATCATAGTGGACTGAGTGCTGTGTTTGGTTTTGTTTAATTGTCACAACCAGCCCCATGTTTTCTAAATGTTTTGAGGATGGTTAGGACATTTGTTATTAAAAAATAAGGCATGCATCTGAAGTTAGATTTTTAAAATTGGATTTACTGACTGAATTCACCTCTCTTTGATAAGGACAATACTAATATGGTTCCAAACATTTTTCACAGTCCTAAGTATTACATAACAAACCTGACATGCACTGCAATACTTGTGTTGCCCACTTACACTTTGTTCTCACACTGTGTTTGTCTTTGGGAAACTGATTATGAGTCCTTTCTTCCAGGTTGCTGTTTTCTTCCTTACTGAAAGATGTGCTAATGCTGCAAGACTATGACTTAAAGCACTGGAGATGCTTTGCTTCGTGTGATGTGACTGCTGTAAGTACTGCCTTTTACTTGTGTTTTTCCTAGATGAGTGATGCTGATAAACTTATCTTCTGCTGTCCAAGAATCATTGTCATATTCCCTCCATTCACTGGTTCACTCCATGTTTTTAGAATCCTTAAACTTATGTTAAATCAGAAATTATTTCAAGGATACTAGCTTTGCATGTTAGTTTAAGAAATAATGAAATTCAGGGGTTTATAACCTTTTCAAAATAGGATCTGTTTATAGGCTTAAAGGCTTCTATCTAAAAAGAAAATTCCCTAAGCAATCATTTCTGAGATTTAGATTGTGTGCCATAAACTTCTACTGCCCATTCAAGACTGGTATCTTCAACCTTATGAGTGTTTCTTTCAGGATTCACAGTTCCTATTTAGAACACTGCATTCCTAAACATTGCATACTTAAAATTGCATTAGTAAATAGGTGCTCCAGATGTGAGCAGTACTTCAATCTCAGTCCCAACAACACCATCGCGTGTTTTTTCTATCTAACATCACAACTTAAACTGAGCTGTTCCTGGATGTTCTAACACCATAACTCCAGTTCATAATGTGCTTAGAAAGAGACCTGGATTTGCAAAATAAATAAATAAATGTGTACAACAAGATTAAAATGTGCATAATTTTTCTTCTCACAAAACATCCTAATTACTCTTTCCTTGAGAGAAATAAATGCAGTTTCTAACCTCACTGGCCAGATTGCTGATGAGACCTTCCCTGAACTCTAGCACTTTCTTTATCACGTTTGTGACACGTTCAGAAGCAAAGACCAAGTGTTATTAGTAGAAAAGGAATGATTAATTTTTTTGCAAGTTAAAGTGTTAATATTTAATTGTGACCTTTGTAGAAATATGAAGGTTAAAATGCAAAAGTTAATATAACTTGTATTTGAAATAACAGCAGATGGCCATGGAGTGAATACAAGCTTAAAATCACTCTTGGGGCTCTATTACGCTCACAAACTGCCTCAGCTATCAATTACTGTGTGTGTGTTGCTGATGAGAGAAAAACTGAACTCCTGTTTCACATAGTGCACCTTAGCTGAGTATCATCTGACATGAAAGGCTCTGATTCCTAAACAAATACCCTGTAGAGATGCCTGGTATGTACTGCTAAAAAGGTACTCTTTTAAAATTAATGTGGGAGTTTTCCCATGAAAATTTCCATGAGTACTGCACAGATTAAAAAGTCACATGACAGTAAAACAAATAGCTCAATTCCAAATTTCTTTCTGAAAATACAAGGGAGCTGAGCCTCTACATTTGGTGTAGAAATGAGGTTGAAATGTGTGAAATCAAATATTCAGTGAAAAGGGAACTCTGGTCTGATGTCTTGGAACTTGAACAGTTTCTGAGAAGCTAGAAAGGTAAAAGCAGTATACAGTACCTGGATGTAAACAGACCCAGTGAAAAAAAAACAGGTGACAAAGCTGAGATATGCAGAAAGCAGATGCTCCTTTCTATTTCTGTATCTTTTTTTTTAATAGCTTAATCCTTATTTGACTCTGGTTGAATTTTTACCAATCTCTTAGACCTAATATGCCCAGCAGATGAGGACTTTGTTGTTGTTGTTGTTCTGCTTGTCAAAGGCAGACAATGAATTTGGTAAATTGTCATTCTTTGTTTCTTTTTAAAATTTTTTTTCATCAGGTATTTCTAACTCTTATTATTTGTTCCTTTTTTATCTCTAAGGCTATGCTATGTCCTTCAAAAGAGAAGAACTATCAAAATAGGTCTTTCTAATAATATTCTTTGATTTCTTTTTTTTTTTTTTCCCCACCTTGCTGATTCTCCAGTAAATATCTAACAAAAGTTCATCAAAAAGATGGTTATGGAGCTCACTTGTATCAAGTATCCAACGAAATTGTTCCAATTTTACCATATACTGGAAACATACACGTAGAAAGTGGTGGATGGGATGTGTTGAAAACAGGCTCCTGAATGCCCTGCAAGTCTGATGTCTGGACTAGGAAGCTTTGTAGATATTACCATAAAATAAATGTATCAGCCAACAATTTGACAAGTGTAGACAGAAGAGTAAATATAGCTTTTGTACAGGGAACTTATGTCTCACAAGTCTGTTAGGTATTCTGTTTGTCAGAGTCATTGAGCATGTGCACAAGGATGAGCCAACAGGTACACTCTTGAGATTTCCAAAGGCTCTTCACCAACATTTCTTTTTAAATCTGAGTTGTGATCAGTTAGGCAAAACCAGATAAATATCTGCCACAAACAGATGTCTTCTTAAAATACAGTAAACAATAGATAGGAGTGAGTGGGTTTAAACTGGCAGAGGGGAGATTTAGATTGGATGTTAGGAGGAAGTTGTTTGCAGTGAGGGTGGTGAGACACTGGCACAGGTTGCCCAGGGAGGTTGTGGCTGCTCCCTCCCTGGAGGGGTTCAAGGCCAGGTTGGATGAGGCCTTGAGTGACCTCTTCAAGTGGGAGGTGTCCCTGCCTATGGCAGGGGGTTGGAACTGGAGGATCCTTGAGGTCCCTTCCAACCTTACTATACTATGATTCTATGGTCATCTGAGGAGGAAAATACTGTACCCTACAGTGACCCATGCTAAGGCTTGTCCTGTTCAGCAAATTCACACAGGATCTAGAGAAGGTGGTAGAGACTGATAAAGCTTGATGGTGTTAAATTATTCAGTGTAGTAAAAATGAAAGCTGGCTCCAAAGAATTGTGGAGGGATCTCAGTGTTGAGTAATTGGGCAGTAAAGTGGGAGATGAAATTCAGTGCTAATAAATGCAGAGCAATGCAGCTGGAGGAAAAAAACAAGCCTAATTTTACAAACATGGTGTTGAGCTCTGAGCTGTTACCACACAGTAAAGAAATTCCAAAGTCATAATAGGTAATTCTAAGAAAACATTAGCCTAACATACACTAGCTGTTAAAAACAAACAGAAAGCTGGGAATTATTAGGAAAAGACCAGAGCATAAACAAAATGTATAATTCTACCATTAAGTAAATCCAAATATCCTCTGTGTGTAGTTTTGATGCCCATCTCAATAAGAACAGAGAGGTTTGACTGCGTTTGATGTTCTTTTATCTATGGAGATATGAACACATATCCTTTGTTGCAGTGGCTGGACCTCAGAGATTTACAGTGGATGCATTTGCAGTACTTCCTTTTGAATTTTTTTAACTTTGTAGGAGTGCTTATATGTACATGTGTACACCTTCAGAGCAGTCTTGGTGTGAATGTAAAAGCCTGGTTCAATGAAAGCGATGCTGAGATAAGCATCAAGGAGCAGGCTCACCAGGATACATGAACTGTGCGTGGATGGGGTTGAGAAAAGATTTCAGCTGCTGATGATTGAGTGGATTTCAAAGGAAACATTGACATGAGGCTGTGGGACTACAAGAGCAGGTGAAGACGGGATACAAAATGAGAAGATGTTTTATGTGCTGAAACAGCAGCAGAAGTCAATAGAAGCAGCTTGTCTGGTGGTTCGGATGCTGATTTGAGAAGTGTGCTGACAGAGATGCCTCTCGAGCAGCCTTTGAAGGGGAGCTGGTGGTTTTAGTTGAAGCCAAGGGTGACCTGAGAAAAAAAAAGAAAAAATAAAAAACCCAGAAATGTTTCACTCAAGCTTAATTTTTTTTAAACACAAAACAGTGTCCAAAAGTTTTTTCTTCTGACTAGAAACCTAAGTTAATGTTTTAAAATAGCCAGAGGGTGGGTAGTGGTTTGATTCTGGAAGCCCATGTGACTATTCTGCTTCTTCAGACAAAGAAGGCATTTCCCAGAGGCAGTAGAGTCCAGTTGGGAAAAGAAGTTAGCAGTTACATCGTCTGGGGAGATGTGTAACAGGCAAGAGGGAAAAGTGAGCCCAGCTCCTGTGCTTGAAAGAGATATTTCTCTCAAATGAAAGGAAAATGCTGAGCATAGTGAAAACTGGAAAAGTTGTGGACAACAGCCAGTGATTATACTCAGTTCAAGGGGTGGAAATCCAACATCTTGCATTTTCTTTTAAAAACTATTAGCATCAAACAATATTCCTGTCCAGTGTCAAGAATATACACACACAAAAAGCAAAACAAAAAAAACCTGAGTGACAAAAGGAAAAGTGAAGTAGTTGCTTAGCAAAAAGGAGTCTGAAGTGTATGAAGGGGAGGTGGTTTAGCAGGAAACTGAAGATAATGCCTAGAGCATTGAAGGCAAAGACAGGCTGGTGAGGAACTGGAAGCCTGAATCATTTTCTTCCTGCTTTGCTGAGGATTGTCTAACTTTTATCTTCGGTTCCAAGTCCTCTGTTATTTCTCTTATTTTCCTCTTCTTACCATTTGTCTTTATGGATTAGTCTCCTTTCTGGTGTCAGCACTTTCCTTAACCTAGATCCTTCTCTTCTGCAGCACAGGTTGTTTCTTTTGAATTGTTTCTTTCCATCTTTCCTCAAGTCACTTCCTCTTAGATCTCTTTTCCATCTTGCATTCCCCAAATTTCTTTTAGCAGGCAATCAGCACAGAAGAAGAGACATTAGTCAAGTAACATAACAAAATAGTGCAATCTGGACAAATATCCCCAAAACTGAATTTCTTTACTGACAAAACCCACCTAGGATAAAAACTCAAATCCCTCCCTATGGCTTGGCCAAATGAAAACACATCTAGGATGCAAACCCAAACCCTTCCCCATGACGGTTCAAATGAAGGCCTTTGCCCTCAGTGCCACCATTACTTTTCTTCAGACTTCAGGATGGGTTTGGCAGCCCTGCCTTTTCCTCAGGAAGCCCCTGAGCACTGCTGCTCCAGTGCAGGCTTTCTTCCCACAGCTATGAACAGGTTGAGCTTTTATTTGGTGAAATCTAAACTGTGGAATCAGCAACAGAAGTGCATTGATTAAGTGACATGTTTAGCTACTTTAAAGTTTTGTGAAAACCCTACTTTGGTGATGGCTCCTGTATACATACAGTGGTTTCAGGAAGGAAAGATAAAGAAAAGGAAAAAGTGGCCCAGTTTTTCCTTTTGAGATAGTCTCTGATTTTTATGATCTCCTAATTACAGCATGCACAAAAGAACTCCACATATGTTTACAAAACAAACACTTAGGTAGTTGTGTAATTACCAAGTCTGACATTAAATTCACGTTTCATGTGTTTGTGTTTTAATTATTAACTGTGGCACAATCTAGCTAAAGCAAGAAAACCTGTAATCCTATGATAATAACATGATTAGCTGCATATCTTTCTATAAACAAAATGTTTCATTTGCATTCTTCCCTGCTATTAGTTGCATTTAGGGCAATGCAAAAGAACCTGGCATGCTGCTTCTTCATTGTAGGTAAATATATGGCAGTTTAGTTATGGTGAAAGTGATTATTTACAAGTTAACTTGGTGAGGCATGGTCATCATTCACACAGATCCTACTCATCCACAGATAATTTGCTCTGTAGTAGTTTCTTCATCCTTTTTCTGAAACACAAAAGGCCCTTGTCTACTACTTACACTTCAGTTATGTCCTCATGGGTGTCTACAAAAGTTTCCTCTCCTGTGCATAGACCCACAAATTTCAAAATGCACTTTATTATTGATCCTGCCTCTACTGCTGTCTATTTTTCTTCTAAATATAATTTCTCAGATTTTCAACAGTTTATCCTTTACTGTTGCTATTGAATTCTGTGATATAAAGTAGCTTTTCAATTAAAAAATTGACCCATCTTGCTGTTTTAAAACCTTTACTATATATTGCTAAAGTTAAGGTATTATAAAGGCAACTGTTCTTTCTGAAAGATCCAATTTTGAATGTTTTTATCTTCTTAATCAGTAAGAAAATGAGGGGCATTTGCATTTTTTATTGAGACACTGTCTATCCATGAAGAATTTCTCCACTGAGGCTAGCAAAAAGCAGTAATTTCTTCAGTCCCACAGGGAAAAATGCAAGATACCCTTCCTATTTCTAGCTGAACACGGTAGGCTCTTTGTAACTTCTCAGCCTTAACTGCATAGGTCTAGCAACTAGGACATTGGATTTAGAATCATAGAATGGTAAGGTTGGAAGGGTCCTCAAGGATCATCTAGTTCCAACCCCCTGCCATAGGCAGGGACACCTCCCACCAGCACAGGTCCCTCAAGGCCTCCTCCAACCTGGACATGAACCTCATTTCATGTAAATCAGGTAACAATTTTCCTCCTTTAGCCTGACCAAAAATTGCATGCAGGCTGCCCATAGGTTTTCCTTCACAGAAGAGAGGACAAGATGTCCACAAGTCCTGGAAGCTCCTTGCACAGTCTGTGAGCTGGGTGTGAGTGGCAGCAATTCTTGACAGTTTCCTGACAGCTTATCTAGTTGCATGATTTGCTCAGATTACAGGTGCTCCTTACAGGCCAGTTTCTAGAGATAGACTCCTCTCTATTGCTATATAGCTTTATTCCCTTAGGCTAGGCATCAAGATTTGATACCTGCTTTGGAAAAGCTGCCGTGACAGACTATTCAAAAAAGGCCACAAGCACAACCTCTTGTCCACAGGCAGAGGGCTCACAGTTCACCTTGAGTGCCAAATGTCAGGCAGCCTTTGAAGTCTCACTCCCTTAACGACTTGAACCGACTGCAGTCCTCTGAGATATGTTATCCTCGTGTACTCTGTGACCTGCCCTCCTTCCATGCTATTAGAGATTCCTACAACCTGGATTACCTACAAGCAAAAGAACTAAAGGACGTGCAGAAGCTTTTTAGCCTCAGCACCATCAGAGCTGGAAACTGACAGGAAGTGAAGGAGGGAACCAGCTCCAACAAGCACCACATGGCAGAATACCATGGTCTGGTGGATGCACAGGGCATGTACAGACCACCTGCATGGCACACACAGCAGTAACCATGCTGGAGAAATACAGCTTCTCTTAGGGGGAGCTAACTTGTGTCACCTCCACCCCAACCCATTATCTTCTTTAAAAGATACCACATATTAGGATTTAAGGAGGCCACCTTTTAATTTTCTGCAGATTCACAGAAGAATTAAAAAAACAAAAGAAAGAAGAATCAGGCTGTGAAAGCCTGGCCTGATCCATACTTTCATTGCATGATCCACACATTCATTTCCATAGGGCTTTGTATCCATAGCGAAGAAAATCAGAACTTCAGAACCCAGTTCCTGCTGAAGGACAGGATAAAAATCGAAGCCTCACATCATTTCTTTGGAGGATTCTGATGCACTTCCACCATGGCTGAATTTGATCCAAATTGCTTAACACTATTTTCCTTAAATATTCATTTTTCAGAGAAAGGGTTTATATAACCTGTCGCCTTGTATTATAGCTGATGTAAAAAGTTTGTGACTGCAACCCTAAATGTTTTATCACCTGTCAGACATTTCAATGATAATAAAAAGTAACATCCTTTAAATTAATTAGTCATGATTAGGACTTCAAGCCCACAGGCCACTTCATTATGCAAAAATTATAAGTTAGCTATTTAAATTACCATTAAATTGATTCTTATGTTAATTGATATCTCACTTCTAACTCCTGCTTTTAATTTCTATAGGATCTTATTAAGGTTTTATGCAAGTAACTAAAATGTGCTAAGCAATCCTTCAAATCGAGAAAATATATGGAAAGAAAGATGATATTTTCCTCTGCTTTCCATTTATGCTAAAAATAGGAATTACTTTAATAAAATATATCAGACATCACTTGTGCAACCCCATTAGTATGCAAATTGTTGTGGATTTCTCCATTCAGCATAAGCAGAAAGTTCCTTTTTCTACACATGCGCAGCAGAGATTTTCTGAGATGTGCAGGGATTTGCACTGAGGATTGAAAAGCAGAATTCAGGTCAGGCAACACAATCAAACCAGTAATGCAGAATGCTAATAGTGGAGATGTGCAATCAAATGCATTTAAGTTATATGTTAATGCTTGGGCAGGATGCACATCTTGGGTTTTCGAGGGCTCTTTGCCTTGCCTGTGCCAAATGACCAAAACTCTTGGAAGAGATGTCATTTGTTTCTCAAGCTAGGGTCTGCCAACACAATAGCAGAACAGATTTGTTTGTGTCTCTGAGCTGTTTTGGTTTTAGTGTTATGCCAAACCATGTTTAAGTTAGGTGAACTCAGCTCAGTGATCTTGCCCTTTTGGTTTCTGATATTTGTAATGGAATCTCATCTGCCACCAAATGTCTGTCCCTGATTATCCTGTTTCTTAGTACTGTGGCACACGCAAGAAGTACAGAGTTATAACCTAGCTGTCTTGTTGGCAGTGACTGTGCTGATGAACAATGCAAGCTAGATTTCAAAAGAGATAAAAGAGCATCCTTCTTGTCTCAAATAGCCTCAAATTCCTTGCCTGTAGCACAGTTACCTTCATTTATGCTCCCAGGCATGACAATAGGCTTGGAGCATTATGCTAGTTAAAAACACCACTCTGGTGGGTTGTGGCACAACTCTCACAATGTATCAGGCACTTCCAGTGGAAAAAAGGTCCTAGGACTCTTAGCTGCCAGGTAGGACCCTGGGACACCTTGGCCCCAGAGCCATGCATTCTGCACCACAGAGGTAGCTGACCCCTCTGAAGGCAGCCAGCCTTGCCAGGGCAAAGCACTTGGCAGGTATCTGGGACTGCATCATGGAGCACACAGAAATAGCTGTGCATTTAAATACCTTCTCTGAAGCTAGAAGTACAGCTCCTAACCTGTGCTTTGAAGACTTGATACTTCATCTGTCAATACCATACATGGATAATTAAAGCTCCTAAATTCACCTGAGGTTATAAAAATACTAAATATAGCTAAACTCTGGAGATTTTCAACTTAACTTACAGATGATACACTTCATCCCTCACAGCACAGCTGTGAGATGCCAGTCCCCAAGGGCTGCTGGATCCAGAATCTCCTCTGAAACACCACCGGATAATGCAATCCATGCTAATAGGTGACAATATCTTTCAGCTGACAACACCTGACCTGGATTATTTATTCTCAACAGATATCTTTTATTAATGAGACTACCACCTGGCATTGTTGTTGCAGATGAAAACCAAAATATTATTTTCCTCTAAACTACTAAATAGTGGTCCTCAGGCACAAAGCAAACAGTGCTTCAGATGCTGTCAAGGGTCAGATATTTAACAGTTTAGCAACATCTTTCAGAATTGCCATTAGTCTGTTAGTGACAGAGAAAAATATCTTAAATTAACCCTACCAAAGTACCTGTTTTAACTAGATTGCCTTAGATCACATTGAACTGTTGTGTGTTAATGGCTTTTTCTTGAGGAATGAAATGTGAATAAATGAATTAATATTACAGTAAGTAACAAGGGTTATTGGAAGAATGGATCTATAAAGGGTCAGTAAAACAACCATTCAAGAGATAGAAATCAGACTCCATTATCATAGATGGATAATCCCTAAAATAATGTTATTTCTTGATTTTATGCTTAGTATTAGTTGTTATTTATTGTAGTCATAATGTAAGAATACACTGTGAAAATGCACTGGCACCCAGTGGCATCACAATAATTAGATTGCATAATTGCTTGCATCACAAACATTCATTTCTGAATTTTAAAGCTCAGTGGTGAAAATCCCACACAGTGGCTCGAAACTTGGCATCCAGAGTTTCAAGGATTCATCTTGGGAGTGAGGTGAAGTTCTAAAATAACTTTTCAAAGACAATGGTTCAGCCCTTTGGGGCTTTTCTGTTGTGGCTTTTTTTAGTATTTGTGTAACTTGAAAAATGCTGCAGTGCAGGCAGGAAAATTTGGCAACAAATTAATTCATAATAAGGCTTAATTGCTTTTGAATTTTTATATATATATCTTTTAGCAGCCAAGATATTTGAGTTTGAGAAGTGTTCTTAACACAGGTGTATTCATATGGATTCTTTTTTTATCATGATCTGTCATATACCAGTTATTCTATAAAATAGGCTTTTGGTATCTATTGATTAAATGTGTTCAAAACTTTCTAAATGCATTCCCCTGTTTTCATCACTGGAAATAAGATTTTGCATGAATCCCACCTGCAGTCTGCAAATCTGTGGTGATCTGTGGCGACATTAGGGTCACATACCAATCTATGGGGAGACAATATGAATTCTTAACGTCAGCACAGCAATTCTCAAGCTACCTATCAAAGCTTTTTATTAGTGAAGGTTTCACCAGGCTCATTTTATGAATGGGTACATATTATGGAAATGAACCCCAAGCTGCTAGCTGGTGTCATAGCAGCAGATAGAAGAGAAGACTACTACAGAGTGATAGTTTGGATGTTAACAAGGCCTTGGACAATAGGGTGCATGTATTTAAACTGGAATGCTGTGAACAACTGCTACAAAGCTGAATTGAAAATAAGGTGAAACAGCCAAGTCTCTTTTTGTGTCCCCTGAAAATCACACATGTGCTTCAGTGAATCATTGGGGTGGATTTGGTTTTTCAGAAGAAGCCTTAGTGATAAAATCAGAATTTCTCAGGTTGGAAGGGATCCAATTTGCCTTTGCTGCTGCAGTGTCACACTGCTGACTCATGCTCAGCCGATTTTCCACCAATACCTCCAGACTCCCTTTCATCAAGGCTGCTCCCTAGATACACAGATCCTATCTTGTAGAAATTTGTGCTTAGCTTTGATAAACTTCATCTGGTTCTTGCTAGCCCAATCTTGGAGCCTTTGGAGGTCTCTCTGTAAGATGGCTCTCCCTTCTGACGTGCTCATCTCACCACCCAGTTTGGAGTCATCAGCAGACTTGAGGGTGCTTTTAGTCTGTGATGGTTTGGGAGTTCGCTGCCCCCCCCACACTTGTAAAATGACCCAGACTAGATCTCAGCCAGCTGGAAGTTAAGAGATGAAGCTCTATTTACAGCTCAGCACAATATACAAGCAAATATATACAGTATATACAGAAATTGACAGAAATATACAAGTTTAAGGTAATACAGAAACNAAGCCTATGAGTGAAGCAGACATCACCATTGTTTACCTTCGCAGCCTATAGTATAATTTTCTCTATTAAAATATTCCAATTAGCTCAAACCAGCACATAGTCCCAAACCCTTGATCATTTATAAAAATGTTGAACAGCACAAAACCCAGTATTGATCCCTGGGGGACCCTGCTTATAACAGGCTGCCAGCCTAAGGAAAAAAAAAAACCAAACATTGATTACCACCTTTTGAATGTGACCTGCTAGCCAATTTCCTACCCATCTCACAGATCACCCACACAACTGTATCTTGCAAGTTTGTCCATGAGAAGGCTATTGGAAACATCATTGACCACTTTGCTGATGTTTTTCATGGATAGAGAGGTCAGGTACTGGAATGAGCTGCCCAGGAAGGTGGTAGAGCCACCCACCCTTGATGTGTTTAAGGGTCATTTGGCTGTGGTGCTTAGGGATATGGTTTAAGGTGAGTCTTGCTGAGTAGGGCTAGAGGTCAGACTTAGTGATCCTAAGGGTCTTTTTCAACCTGGATGTTTCTGTGATTCTGTGAATCCCAGAGAAATTCCAAGAGAAAATCCAAGAGTAAGTACTAAAATCTTGTTGCCGTGGGGCAGAGACCCAGCTCCTAGATAATATCTTTTCTTCAGTACTGAGGTCAAATGAGACAGGCATGTTGTTTAAAGGGCCTTCCTCCCCACCTCTGCCTCTTTTGGTTCATCTGTGTTACTGGGTGTAAATCTGCATACACAAAGGGATAAAGACTGTTCTTTTTCCCAAGTCTGAGCCTGCTCACATGCCAGGGTTAGTGGTCCCTAACCCAGTGACTGACATAGTGGGGATGTTATATATTGGGTGCTTTCAAAATACTTTTACCTTTATACTTGTTTTTTTTTGACTCTGGCTGGTTAGTCACCTATGAGGTTACCTACTTAGTATTAATCAAGTTTGTCTTAGAGAGTTGTCTAGTGAAGCTCTTCAGTCTGTGCTGGAAAAAATTTCCTCATGAATCCACATTACAAATGGTTTTAGAAGAATGTGCCTATTAAAGAACTAGTGGGATAGAGTTTGGTTTCTAACATGTGATAAGCAATATGCAGTGGGGTGGAGCTATTGGCAATCCTTTTCAGCTGGAAAGGATTTACAAGTGCCTCTGTGGTGCCCCAGTTTCCCAATTTGCCCCAATATTTCCCACACAAACTGAGCCAAGGGTTAATTAAACAACATCCTTTGCTTCTTTTCCCCACTTCACTGAAACTCCCATAACTAGGATTAACTGTTGTGTGAGAATATAAAATAGAGAGGGAGTCTTTAGAATTGCAGACCCTAAATCTTTGTAGGGATTTAAAGATTATAACCAGCACTTTGACCTGGGAAAGCCAGGGAAAAGCGTGGACTATGACAGTAGTGTACCATTCTGATAACATGAACCATAACATTCAATACTAGATAACACTTCCATGGACATTGGCCTCCCAATGTTATGCTGTGTGTCAGCTCCACTCTTCGAAGACATTAAAGCTGTAACATTTCCTGGGCAACTTAGTTAAATAGCCCAACTTCAGCTACCATCTCTGTGCAGATGCATCATATACATGTATCTCTAATGCTCTCTCTTGAAATAGATCTTTTTGCTGAAAAGCTGAACCTTTATATCTCTTCATGTGGCTTTCAACTCACTGTGAAATATGACTAACAAAGCTCTCTTCTTTATGCCCCAGACTTTTCTCTGCTGCTGTGAGCAGCAACACCATTCTGCCTGCCAGTCATACCACTAAAATGGACGTAATCTTTGCCTCAGATTTTCAGTTTTCACATCCAAGCTATGGCTCAGCATTACAAATTATGGCATAGTATCTCTAGAAAACAACAGATGGTGCAGGCAGGCAGGGACGGTCACGAAAGTAATGAAGTAATATTGGTCTTTGTAACAAATGTTTTCTAGATTCTTGCATGAACTGCATGTTAACAAGAGAATCCTCTCTACATAGATTTTCAGTCATTCTCTACCCTTCATAATCTCACAAAAATCTCTACTTGACTTCATGTGAAAGGTCCAACTGGTGTTGACCCCACTCAGCCCTGATCCAATATCTAAAGGCCAGAGGAGGGCCACAAAGATAATCAAAGGGCTGGAGCAACTCTGCTATGAGGACAGGCTACAAGAGTTGGGGCTCTTCAGCCTGGAGAAGGCTTCCAGGAGACCTTATAGTAACCTTCCAGTATCAGAAGGGGGCCTACAGGAAGGCTGGGGAGGGATTATTTACAAAGTCTTGTAATGACAGGACAAGGGGCAATGGTTTTGAAGTGGCAGTGGGGAGATTGAAAGTGGATGTTAGGAGGAAGTTGTTTGCAGTGAGGGTGGTGAGACACTGGCACAGGTTGCCCAGGGAGGTTGTGGCTGCTCCCTGCCTGGAGGTGTTCAAGGCCAGATTGGACGAGGCCTTGAGTGACCTGTTCTAGTGGGAGGTGTCCCTGCCTATGGCAGGGGGTTGGAGCTAGATGATCCTTGAGGTCCTTTCCAACCTTACCATTTTATGATTCTATGATTCTATGTTGACACCCAGGAGGCCAATTTTCAATTTTTTGTGGTTCTGTGATGCTTCTCCTGATTAAGAGACACTACATAACTCTTACACATTGTCTTCTCTTTGTCTCCCAAGCATTGTCTTTGTGAAGTGGTTTTCCTTGTGCTCTGCCTCGTGCAGAGTTAGTTCCAGTCCAAAGCTAGAGCCACCAAATATTGCATTAATGCCATGCTCAACATTGATCTCTTTTAACAGCACCTGAAGTCTCCTTTCATGAATATGAAAAAGATGCAGGATTCCAGAGTCATGAAGCTGAGGGAGGAGCTCTCTGCCCCTCATGGTAAAGACAGGTCAGGGCAGCTGAGGGTTTGGGGCCTTCCAAAACTGCAGGTCTGAAAAGAAATAATGATTCATGTCCCTGTAGGTAGTTGTGCTGAGGTTAAAAGAGAACAGTTGAAGTCTTTTACTGCACCATTATTTCCAACAGCTCCTCCCTTCTCCCACTACAAAAATTACATTTCTATTTACATTTTTGGTTTTTTTTTTTAATGAAAGACTGGAAAATGCTAACATCTGTCTCTTACTGGGGCAGGGGGTTTTGCCATGAAAAGATTTTTGGGACTATGACAAATATTTTCAAAATATTTATTTTCTGTCTTCTTTTCTAAATCTAAAAGCAAAGGTGACAGGGTAAACTAAGATCTGCATGATGGGGCTCTGTGTACTCTGGACAGGTGACTGCTCAGGGTAGGCAATGGGAGCCTTTGAACTCCAGGTCTATGGGAGATGCCCTAGGTCAATCAGGAATTACTTCAGAGAAGTACAGTGGCCTGCATTACACAGGAGGTCAGACTAGAGGGTCACAATCATCTCTTCCAGTGTAATAATCCCTGAATCTGTAAGAGCTACCATCTCCATCCCTATGAGGAGAGGCTGAGGGAGCTGGGGTTGTTTAGCCTGGAAAAGAGGAGGCTCAGGGCAGAGCTCATTGCTGTCTGCAACTACCTGAAAGGAAGTTGTAACTAGATGGGGTCGGTCTCTTCTGCCAGGCAACCAGCAACAGAAGGAGGGGACACAGTCTCAAGCTGTGCCAGGGAAGGTCTAGGCTGGAAGTTAGGAGGAAGTTCCTGATAGAGAGAGTGATTGGCATTGGAATGGGCTGCCCAGGGAGGTGGTGGAGGCCCCATCCCTGGAGGTATTGAAGCAAAGCCTGGATGGGGCACTGAGTGCCATGGTCTGGTTGATTGGCTGGGGCTGGGTGAGCTTGGAGCTCTCTTCCAACCTGCCTGATTCTATGATTCCATACTTCTATACCTCTGTGATTCATGATTGATTTCTTCTAAATGTCCATGTTTCTTTGGAGCTGTAACATTCTTTGGCATAACATATTTAACTGGCAGCATAATGCTAATGTGTTTGTTCAAATATTAGAATTTTCCTTTTTACCCAAAACTCCCAGGAAAGAAGTTGTATATAAGGTGGAGAAAACCTATTTCAAATGTCATCCTAAATGAAATTCTAACTAACTTCTCTTTCAACAGTTCTTTTCCCTAGACTAGTAGGTTTTAGTTTTAATACATTTTAACTGTCTAGGAGAGGATCTCGAACTTTTGCATGGGGTCAGGCTACAAAAAGTTTGATTTAAATATCAGTAGAACTTTAAATCCATCTGGCAGAGAGCAGCTATAGGCCACCTTTATTCTGTGTCGTGACGAAGATTTGACTGCGTTTGATTTTTCCTTTTTTAGCCAAATGAATGCTGCATCTTTCTTTAATTGTGATCCTCATCAACCATTTGGCCCAGTAATAGTATGCAAATTGAACTCTTCAAAAATTAATGCTAACATTTATTAAATAATGCATCATACAATAAGTTGATTTGAAATTCTAAGTTGAACTCCCTCCTCATAATAAGGAGATTTTTTTTTTTTTTACCCTGTGTCATCTTCATAAAACATCTTCATAGCCTTTCTAAATACTTTGACTGTGGTTCTTGGATTTTGACAAGTTGATCTCTACTGAGCCTATTGATAAGGAGACACTGTCTCTCTACTGGAGTTCTGATTTCTTCTAAACCTTCAGATCTTCTATTTCCACACAATTATCAATATTTTCCCAGTTTGAACATATTGGAGAAAATTCTAAATTAACTACAACCATTTGGTAAAGATGTAAAAGCTCAGAAGAGAGACAGTGACACCTTTTGCAAGCAGGTTTTTTACAGTTATGATTTCAGGGAACTCAGAATTGTGTCCTAAAGCAGAGCACAATTTTTATTATATGAGTCTGTCGGTATTTGGACAAAAGCAAGTGCACATTTCCACATCTGCCTGTGTTTAACTATTCCCAATGCCCCTTTCAATATGCCTTTTTCTGAGCCCTGCTTGAGGTTCTTCTTTTTTCTCGTGTTTAATGCTTGCATCAGTCTGTCACTCTCCACTCATTCATTCCTTGACTATAGCACAGGCAAGTGCAGAAACGGAGGCTGCTAAAATAACTGCGTGGAGATAAATACAGCAAAAGGCAGCAGGCTCTGTTCAGCAAGAGAGGATCTTTGCACACACGAATTAAGCAGTGTAACAAAACTATCCTCTTCCTGGTGATGGGCAAAGCTGGGAGAAGGCGAGTGGGTGAGTTCGAGCTCTCCGTCCTCATCTCGGCAGCAGCCCTCAGCCTCCTCCTGCACCACCTGCTCTCTCGGCAGAGCCAGGCAGGATGTGCTTTAACCTCTTGTGCTCCGGCACACTGCTGCGTGGAACGAGCAAAACAAACCAAATTTCCTTCAAGATGTTATTGCCTCGTGTGTGTGTGTAGGTATGTTCTCAATGGAGTCATGAGCTCAGGTTATTTTTTGCTTCCCACCTCTTATGCCTTCGTGAGTGTGTTCCAGAGGAAGATCTTTAAGCTGTCATTAAGCAATGGTTTTCTAACTGTCTCTGGATAATTCCTGGAATGGCAACTTTGCCAAGCCAACCAGCAGTGTCAGGGTGTACAGGCACACCGTGAGCAGAATANCATTGAGAGATGAACTAAGTTTTGCTTCTATCTTGTGCACCAGGAGGCAAGTGCTGGCTGTTTAAGCTGCCATTGCACATCACTGTGTTCAGAAACTGAGGAGCCTCACCCAGTTTTTAGCCTGAGGCACTTACCAGTCGAGGAGGCACTTTTGTCTTTTTGGTTTCTTCTAGAAATCACCTAAACAGTCCAAAGAAATGTTATTTTAAGAGTGGAAAAATGTGATCTATTTGAAAATGGTGGGCTCCTACGTGAGCACAAATGATCTGGCAAATTTTGGAAAGACAACATGTGGCCTGAATAATCAACAAGAGGAATTCACAAAGGTTTGGCTTGGCCTGCTTATTTTTTTTTCTCTGATTTGCCTGTTCTTATAACTGCCACCTGTTCTTTTGTTTTCCTGTAGATCTGCAGTTTAGGGGTTTGGGTTTTTTTAAAGCTAGAAGAGACATAATTATAATTTAACTTGACTTCTTGCATAAAATAAAAGCTATCATTTCACCCACTGCTTCCAATGATTTGCTGTAAAGCACAGTCTTTAAAAAGACATCAAGTGTAGCATGCCAGGTGATGTCTGTCACATCCCTAGGTTAAAAAAAAAGTCTTATAGTTGATTATTTCCAGTGTTTAGAGCATTGCATAAGTTCCACTTGGAATTTGCCTGGCTATATTCAGCACATATCTGCTATTGTCCAGTCCTGACTGAAGGTGGAAAGCAGAAATCTTCTGATTCTGCACTTACTTGTAGGATATGATCAAGATGCTTCTTTCATGGTCTCACTGGCAAACTAGGCTTAAACCTTTATACTCCTTACCATGACAATGTTGTTCTTGTGGCTCTTTACCAAATTCCTTGCCATTAGCCATGGTTCAGTGTTCCACTGAATAGTCACACTAAGCCTACATTACCTTAATTCCAAGAATATTCACATATATATATGTAGACTAACAAGCAACCTAGGCATATGCTCTCAATGTCATACAGAGTAAGAAATGTGCTTCAGCTTCACATTCAGTGATGCCAAAGATGCCTGAATTTTTTTTCAGGTGAGGGAAAGCTTCATTATATCACATCAGCCATAGTGCCCGCTTTTAATTACCATTTCTGCTGCAAAATGTCTGAATTCAAGTAAAATTATGCTGTGTTAGGAGCAGTGGCTGAAGAAAGTTTGAATTCTAAAGGGAATGAATAAAATCTTCCAATAAGAAGGGAAGAGTTTTCAAATATAGCAACTAAGGTAATGGAGAAGGGAGATCTTTGAGCTTTCGTGGGCATACCGTTAGGTGAAATCATATAGGTCATGGCAGGCCTTTGGAGGTTTCTTTTGAGATTCATTTTCTTTTCTAATTCAGTGCATGAGAGGAGGTCAAATAGATTGCAATGAACCCTTGTTTCTATGAGACCATTTGCTACAGAGGAAGGAATACCTTTGATTTTAATGACTTTTAATCAAATCACTTAGTCAGACCCCTCCATCTTCAAAATAATCCTGATGAGAGAGCATGTGAGCCCACAACACACCAGAGAGGGAAGTGGCAATCCAACTGGAAAATAGTTCTTACAATTTTGGCAGAGTTGCAGACAATCTTGATTTACAGTAGTACAGACCTTTGCACAGTGCATAGGTTCATGGTCCCAGGCAAATTTGGCAAGAGGAGAGGCCATGGTCTGAAGCTGTGCCAGGGGAGGTTTAGGTTGGATGTTAGGAAACACTTCCTCACAGAAAGGGTAATTAGACACTGGAATGGACTGCCCAGGGAGGCGGTGGAGTTGTCATCCCTGGAAGTGTTTCAGGAAAGATTGGATGTGGCACTTAGTGACATGATCTGGTCGATGTGGTGGTGTTAGGTCATAGGTTGGACTTGATGATCTCAGAGGTCTATTCCAGCCTCAGTAAAATTCAGCGTTTCCGTGATTGTGATGAGTATATTTCATTTGTTACTTGGTGATAGTAAACACTGCATACTACCAGACTTAAGCCTTTAGAAGTTAACACCCAAGGGTGAGCTCTACTCCTCAACCCACACATGCCAAGTACATTCACACTCACTTTTAACTCACACATTATATAATGAAGTTACTGACTTCAGCTAATACTTTCTCAGCAGTAAATAGGGACAATTCCAAGAGCTAGAACGTTCTCTCAATTCCAGGCAGATAGTGCACAGCCTTTGAAGAGAGTGGTTTAGAAGCTTGCTTTCCTTTTTCTTCCCTGTGGAAAGTGCACGTGAATTGCAGCTTCCTCTACAAGTTCTGCTTGCATTACATTTCCACTTTGTGCAGCGAAGTTCCTTCCTTCCTTCCTAATTCTTTCTGAATTCCTTCCTTTTCTTCCCGTTCTTTCCTGTGAGGGAAAAGTTTCTTGGCTTTTAATATTACAAAAAAAATCAGAAATATTTCTGTGTCTCTCAGTCAGCTTCAACAATTACTGTGCTTTTCCATGGGTGCTATTCTTTGTGCCTGTATGACGGCACATGCTGGTGGTGTTTAGCCTTTTGCTGCAGGTTTGCAGCTTCCTTTTGGTCTGCTAAGGAAGACCACAGACACATGATTTTCTTTTTAACTATTGCACATGTGCCTTGCTGTCTTTTTCTGTAGCGCTTCATGTTGAGAAGTAAGCAATATTCTGTGTTTGTTTCTTATTTTACAAGTTTAAATAGGAACACAAAAATATTTCTTAGGCTGCAGTATGCATAGGACACCCTTTCTATTTCTATAGAATACAGGATATGACGAATAATGAGATTGTTCTAGATATAATATAGTGGTTCTCTATATGAATATGAATTATGTCCATGCAATGGTTTTCTATGCCTGTCTCTTATTCTGTGACACAATTTGCTTTATTTTCCTCAGGGCACAGCTTGAGCTCAGTTACCACCTCTGATTTTTGTGTGGATAATAAAATATTTATAGTCTTCCAAATTAGCTGCTGAGACAGTGATTAGTGTGGTATCAACGAGCAACTGAATAGATAAGTGCATGACATTTTGCACATGCATTGCCACCTACTGAACTCACACACACAAACCCCCAATCTGTGTGTAGGTGCCTGTTTGTGATTCCAAGTCAGCAACTGCTTTCTTCTTACCTGCAGTTTTACCTACCCACTTCATTCTTCTGTTCAGAAGAGATTTGGCCACCGTGGCTCTGCTGTCCAGGTTGCAATTAGTGCCCTATTCAGGAAGACTGATTTTTTTCCAAGTCTCCATTCAAATCACAATATGATTGTCTCGATTCAGTTGACCTCCCTGGGTATATAACAGCATTTCTTGCAATTTTGTGTATACTCTCTTCTTAGGTGAATGATACCTCAAAAGCTAAGACGCTCTTTTCCCTCCACAGTCCCTGAGGAACCTCTAGCACTCCAGAAGTGGTTTTGCCCAGGTTCCTTTGCTGAAATATCTTCTCCCTTCATCACACCCCTAGTGGCTGCCTTTAACTGTAGACCATTTTTGTGCCATTGCATTTATATATTTTGGAGAAAATTCAAGCCAGCAATACTGCGTTAAGATAAAGAAAGTTTAGGATTTGGCCCTACCTTCTCTGCCTGATTCCTTCAAGATGTAGTACTGAATTCAGTGCATGTCTGCTTGCCTTGCTTGATTCAAACCTGTCTGTTCGAAAGGGTCTATAAAGCAGACCTTATTTTACATAACCAATCACATCATAGAAGTGTGAGCTTCTTCAGTCCCAAAAGACATCAGATGCAGGCTTATTTTTACCAGCAAGCATTCCAGTTTAC
>VWYK01012060.1:0-16761 GCA_013399775.1 Semnornis frantzii
TAAGACAAGGAACAATGGACACAGAGCTGAACGTAGAAGGTTTCACCTCAACATGAGGANAACGTAGAAGGTTTCACCTCAACATGAGGAAAAACTTCTTTAGGATCAGAGTGACAGAGCACTGAAACAGGCTGCCCAGAGAGGTTGTGCACTCTCCTTCTCTGAAGACTTTCAAAACCTGCCTGGATGTGTTCCTGTGCACCCTGCCCTAGGTAATCTTGCTTTGGCAGGGGGTTGGACTTGATGATCTCTGGAGGTCCCTTCCAGTTTCTACTGTTCTATGATTCTATGATTCTGTCCTTTGGAACACTTTTCAGTCTTGAACAGGAGGCTTTAAGCTGTTGCCTGAGTAGGGAAAACACAGCTCCCACCCTGTTCCCAGGCTATGGTCTCTATCATATCCTTGCCTCCATAATGGCAGGATCCCAAGGGGGAGAAATTAAAATCGGTAGAGACTCTACTTTTCCTGCAGACCCTGCCTGTAACTACCTGGACATATGGGCACACAATGCCTGAGTTAAAGGAAAAGCTGCAAGACCAGATTAATCATTTAAGAATACCATTTTTCTCCTAAGAAATGAAATTTGCAGCAAGACCACAGATATTTTTGATGTACTAGAAAAGGGCATTTGAATGAACTGGCAGATTATAAAACACACTGGAAAGTGAAGCATGTTTTTGCTTTCTGAATTGTCTAGATGATTAACATGAGATAAATGCACTTCTTCCTTAGTTGTAAATCTTTGAAACAGATTTTTGGTTGGTTGGTTGGTCAGTTAGCTTCTTTACTTTGTGTTGCAAGATGCGAAGGTGTTTCAACAGCCAGACAGCACAAAAGCTGGGTCCTCTTCCTTTCCCTTTGCTTGCATTGCACTTCTGCTGTGAAGGTCACCTCATAATCACTAAGTGAGCACCCTCCAAACTGTCTTAAGGCTAGGAGGAGGGGGTTTTGTCCCTTGGGGGTGACCCAGTTCAACAAGGTGTGTGCCTGCATAGAAAGCTCCCATTGGTTAAAAATATCAGTTGTAAATAAATATATATACATAACTATTAATTGATATATATATACGTATAAAGAGAGATAGAGAGAGTGCTTATGGGGTATAATTAAATATACAAATATATGCATTTATTTATTTATTTATTTGTTTGTTTATTGTATTGTACCCCATAAGCTCTCGAACAGCAAAAGGTGGTTGTGAGAAAAATCAGATTGACAGGCTGGAAATCAGAATACCAAGCATCTGCATTCTGCTGTCGTCACCAAACTGTGCAACTCTGAGCAAATCAAGTAATTTCTAACCCCTCCCCACTTTCTCTCCTTGAGAGTAAGTTCTTTGTCACACAGATTGTCTCTCGCTGTGTGTTAGTACAGCGCACAACACAATAGGACATGATCTCCACTGATGGCTCCCAAATACAAAGCCTTTAAATCAGACTTGTGATACAGAAATCATCCTGTGCGATGACTTCAGAAAATTCTATTTCCCTCTGTGTTTTCCCTTCTTCTTTCTGAGGATCTCAGGCTGTTCAGAATGAAGCATCAACAAGGGACAGGAAAATGCTGTTGCTTTTCTTTAACAGGTCAGGAAAGAGAAATACAAATATGTGGGATGTATTTCTTCGACATATATGGCAAATAGACTTAATTCTTTCATTTTTTTTTCCTCTCTCCCCCAAGTCAGTAATACAAAGTGACAAAACATTTTTAAAAACAAAAAAATTCCCAGCATATCTTTAGGTTTTTAACCTCTTGTTTCCTCTCCCTCTTTCCTGAACTGGCAGGGGCTGCCATCTGCAAGTGTACACTTCCTTTGATGTCTTTGCTTTCCTCCATCATTCTCTGCTGACCTCTGAAAACTCTCCAGGGAATACTGCAGCAAATCTCAGCAGGGCAAAAAGATCCCTTTTTTACAGAGGCAGCCACTGAACATGTGTGTTATGTCTGATCCGTGTTGAGGTTCTAAACGATTTGGATCCACTTCTACCTATTTACCCAGAAACTAGGCATTTTTTGCTGAGTCTTGAATATCCACACGTTGTTGGTAATCTGGGTTTTGTTGTTGTTGTTGTTGTTGTTTGCTTGTTTGTTTTGTCTGTTTCTAACGGTATGCAAAAGGTACATAGTCACTCTTTATTTAGCCTCACGGCTCCATGTTGGAGGAAACAAAGTAGAATGGCATCCTTCTTTTAAAGATGATCGACTCGAGGTGCAGGATTACAAGACAATTTGTCTGGCTCCTACAGAATTCAGCTATGGCTGGAGGGATAGAGCTGGTGCTGCATGAGCCAGAGCAGCCCACTGTCAGGAGGAGAATGATTCACCTTTGGTTCACAAACCTTCCTATTACATCTCACGACAGAAAGCCACCTTTTCCATTTTGCACATTGTGTGCGAATGTGGAGCTACTTCCAAAAAAGGGAAGCTTTAAAAACAAAACAAAACAAGTTGTTATTTCAGACATGTTTCTTAGGTTGCTGCTTGCGTTTGATGTTTACAGCTTAGGAAGCAAATGCAGCTCGGGCTGCTACTTGCTGTTTCCCTGGCTGGCAGGGACACCTAGTGGGTAGGGCAATGCGTGCTGGTGAAGGCAGGAAAAAACAAGGAAAAAACACGCTCTCCTCCCACCGAGGGCAATATTTCATCTTCTGAGTCCAGCTTGTGCCTAATCGATACTCATGTTATCCTTGGGAATTAACACGACGTTGGGAGGAGCTTAAAGCCAAACCTCCTTCAAGGAACAGTGATTGTAACGTGAGGAGGTGATCTGAGCAGGATTACTTAAACTAGTGCTAAGGGGAGATGCTGCTAGCCTGCTTTTGTGGGATTAATTCTTTTGAAGGCTGCTATAGTCATAGTAACACCTACACTGGCTATATGTGAGACATGACTCGGTGGTGTCATGATTCATCTCTCTCTGCAGTTACACATTTCGTTGGATATCGCATTGGGGCCACTTTTATTGTCTTACAGACACCTACAAAATGACATTTACTCTTGCTCTTGGTGGGATGTCTTTGTCAGCAAAAGCAGCAGAAAGCTTAAAAAGAGGAGAAAGAGCTGTGTGCCCATCCATCCCCCATCCTCCCAACACTCCCCTGCTTCCCAAACCAGCAGGGTTGTTTGGTGTCAAAGTCAGACCCAACTCCATCCTGCTCACAGCACACGCTGCTGGCCCTGGCCCTCGAGCTGTTTTGCAGACTGGCACCTTGATTACATTCCTTTAACAGAGGTTTTTATGGGAAGAAGTTGTTGACTAATTTCTTTCTTTCCATTGTGGAGCTATGGACAACTTTTTTCCTAACCTTTTCCCAAGCACATGTCTGAGAGGGCTGGCATGCAGATGCCACATTCCAGATCAATAGCATCCCTAAAGTCCTCCAACCTATGCCATAAACAGCCCGGATGAGACTACGTGTAAGAGTTACATGAGGCTACATATGAGGTCACATGCAGGATAAAAATAAACCTTTTTTAACCACATGAGTTTGTTTGTTTTGAATACTTTCCCTCTACAAACTGCAAAATCCAGAAGGTGCGAAGGAATGTCCTCCTACTACAGCTCTGGAGAACACAGGCCCCAGAAAAGGTTCTTACACTTGAAAATATAAGGTGAACTGTAGCTTCTGAATCAGAAACAGATCATCAAAACAGCAGGAAGCAGTTATGCTTCAGACATTTTGAAGTCATTTTCTTATAATCTAATTATATGCTAGCAGTAAAACTGGCAGTTATGGTTATTAAGTTCTTTCCCTTTTTTCACGTTTTACCAGGAAATCTATTTGAGGCTTAATAAATGCTTGCATCATTTCTGTTCTGTCTGCTATATTAAGGAGCATCTCCATCATCAGCAAATATTTTTGTTGTGCTGATACTGCACACAAAGTCAACTGTAAAAGTATGGAGTTGTTTTGTTGGTTTTTTTCCCACTGGACTCTCAACATAAATCGAGTGGCTTATTCCTCATCAGTTCCTTCATGAAAGCAGAAGACATAATTCTTATTTAATGAAATTGATACACTTCTGACACAGCTCCATTGACACGGTTTTGTAGCAGGACAAAAATATCTATATTCTAAATCCCCATGGCAGGAAGCAGCAGCAGACAATATATTTACAAAGACTTTTGGCACTGGTAACCAGAATTTGTACATACAAGCTACCAAAATGCAGCTCATGCAAAATGATGACTATCAGTGTGTATACAAATAGATGAAAAACCCCTCAAAGTATCCCTGCCAATGACTCAATGTCAAACTGGAAGGAAATTTCAAGAGGGTATTCTGAACAAATGTGCAGAGTTCTTCAGGAGTGATTGCAGTCAATATTTTTATTAGTGATTTAGAGGATAAATATAGAGCACACTTAGAAAATTTACTCAGCCTGGCAGGCAGGAGCAGAATGCAAAATGATAAATTGAAAACATGGTCACAGATCAGCAAGATGAAGTTCCCTAATGACATGAAGAGCCACACTGCAGAGGGAGATATCAAATGCATAAATACAAAGTGGGAAATAATCAGCTCAGCCTCAATACAAGAAAATGATCTCTGTGTATAGTGATTCCTAAATTAAATATGACTCAACAATGTGATTATGCTGCAAAAATTGCTAATCCCACCTGGAGTTCTGTTAATAGAAGTGTTATGCGTGGAAGAGCTGAATGCCTGCAGCTTCTTAGTTACAGTCTGGGCACCCAAGTAGATCATTTTGCCCATAGCCTTTCCAGCCTTCCCTTTACCCTGTCTCTGGGCCCTTGCACAGCCATTTTTTCCTGGTTTCCTCATGAATCTCTTCTGGTTCCTTCAACCTCTTCTTCTGGAAAAACACCCCCATTTCAAGAGAGACAGGGATCTGCTGGTCAGAGTCCAGTGGAGGGCTACAAGAGTGACAAGGGAATAGAACACCTGTCTTATAAGGAAAGGCTGAGCGACCTGGGGCTGAGAGGGAATTTGGTTAATGTTTACAAAGACTTGAAGGGTGGGTGTCAAGAACAAAGGGCCAGGCTCTTTTCAGTGGTGTCTTGTGATAGGATGAGGGACAACAGACAAAAACTGGAACACAGGAAGTTCCACCTCAACATGAGGAAAAACTTTCCTGTGAGGGTGCTCAAGCACTAGAGCAGGCTACACAGAGAGGTTGTGGAGTCTCCCATGGAGACTTTCAAAACCCACTTGGGTTCTTGGGTTCCTGTGTGACCCAGGTGATCCTGCTTTGGCAGGGGGTTGGACTTGATGGTCCCTTCCAACTCCTACCATTCTATCATTCCATAATTACCCATACTCCCATTCCCTTGCATCATTCCTTCTCATGGAAATAAATGACTGGTGATGCCAGGAGAAGTCTCCGTTTAGATCTTATAGGCACACAGAGTCCCATATAGGCAGCATGCACTGCTCAGAGGAAACCGATAGGGGCTACTGAGAAGAACTTGTACTTCTGCAGATGTACTGGCTCCTGGAAGCTCAGTCCAAGTGTGTCAGTCACAGAGGCAGCGCATTTCAAAGGGGGAAATAAACACTTAAAAGAATGAAAGAAGGAGAAAATTCCCTAAGAATTATCATGTCCTAGGCAAGAGAAGAATGTGGAGAGAAACAACAGCATTTTGTTGCCTCATTTTGTAATCACAGTGACATTTTTTATGGTTTTTCTTTTGGTTTTGTTGTCATTGTTGCTTGGTGGTTGTTATTGTTTGGTGGTTGTTGTTGTTTGGGAGGTAGAGGGGTGGGGTTTAAGCCACCCAGAACTTAATACTACACAGAGCCATCTCTGCTATAGTCTGTGTTGACCAGGGGAGCCAGCCCAGAGCTTTAACCACTGATGCATCTGCAGCAGGCGACACATCGAGATTAGAAGTCTTCCACGTGCCACTGTTACAGATGTGTGGGCAGAAAGAGTCAGCTAGCCCTAATGAAAACTTGAATCACAGAATCATTGTGGTTGAAGGAGACCTTTAAAATCATCAAGTCCAACCATTAACCAAGCACTGCCAGTCTATGCTAAATCGTATCCTTCAGCACCACATCTGTGGCTTCTCAGTCCCTCCAGGGATGGAGGTATAAGATAAGACAAGGTATAAAATACATATCTGTGTATTTTATATATATTGGAGATATATATAAAGGTACAAGATATAAACAGCCCCAGGGATGGAGGTATAATATGTCCCTTATGTTTTAATTTTGCAGCTTCTACTGAAAACATTCTTGTAGCCAAATAATGGTAACTTGAAAACTCCTCTCTCCTCTCACATTTTACTCCTTAGTTACAAATTTTACTTAAGCATCCTGCACTGAGCTAAGATTTACCTTCAGTCTGGCTGCTTAGGACAGTGCTAATCACTGCAGTACTTAAGTAAGGAACATAATAAACTGATAACTAAAGTATCAGCATTAAAAATGCAGAGATAGTACAATGTTTTGGTAAGAAAACACATTAATGTGTACTTCCTGCCACAGTTAAGCTTTTGAAAGTGCCTGGCATGATGTATTGCCTCGCTTTTTACCTCTTACAGTTGCTTTACCTAAGTTCTTTCCAGCAGATTTGGCACCATTGTAGGAAGGCAAATATGTAAGAGTTCCTTTGCTTCCTTTCCAGAAATGCTTTGTTCTGCAGACCTAGCAATGCACCGGGTCTGAAATATGGTGACAGACTGGTCAGCAAGGGCAAGCATTCCCAGCTTCTTTGCGGGTTACAGCTCTGAGCCAGGAGGTTGCATGGGCCTCCTCCAACTCCCAGGAATCGATAGGGTGCACTTGACTATATATATCTGCTTCAGAAATTGTAATCGGTTCACCGAAGGACTGTGAGGGTTTGGGAGGTAGCACTAAGGGACATGGTTTAACACAAGACGTGGCACAAATAGATAATGGTTGGACCCGATGATCTTAAAGGTCTTTTCCAGTCCAAACAGTTCTACGATTCAATGGCTGCTCCCAAAAGCCTACCACTAGATGGCAACTTTAATGTTTAAATTCTGGCTCTGCCTACCAGGACCAGCCAGAGCCAGAGCTCAAGCCTAGGGCCATGGCCCCCACCACACAATGCTGGTCGGGCCACTGCCAGCTTTCCAGCTGTCCCCCTTCTTCTCGGATATCAACTGCCCCAACATTTCTGTTGGGAGTGTGCACGAAATAGACACAAAATGCTTCACCAGGTGTCACTTCCCTCAAAAGAGGGAACCAGTAGCTCTCGTGGTTTTCGCTCTATGGAGGGTCCTGAGCAAGGACATGGGAGATGGAGACCCTGGTGGTTGTTCAGTCAGGCTCAGGTGAGGAAGGGATGGGATGAGGCTCTATGGGTAGCTCTCCTCATTGGCTGGATACTCTCCTCCAACCCTCCTTGGCTTGGCTGGGGGCCAGGGTTGGTTGTACTGGAGAACAGAAGTGCTTTTCAAAGCTTGGACTATTGTACTGGGTGGGAAAGTGGCTTTTCTGCTCTTCTTTCTGTGATGATTATCTCAGAAAGCATTAAAGGGTAAGGTAAGAAAGCAAATCTACCGAACATGGTCTTCTCTAGATATTTATCAGTCCCCAAGGAAATGGTCACAAACTGCACATCAGAGTGGTGCCAGCATTGTGAGTAACCAGGTCTTACCAGATCTTGCCATATTGTAAGAAGTGGCAGAGGCCTCATCCCTGTGCTGTAGTTTATATCCACTGCCCCTTGCCCTGTAAGAGGACATAAATGAGCAGTGGCTGTCCCTGTCCCTTCCTTCTTGATCCCCAGCCCTCCGATAGTTATATACATTTATTAGATCCCCTCTCAGCCACCATCTCTCCAGACTAAACACCCCCATGTCTCTCAGCCTTTCCTCATAAAGCTTGTTCAGTGCTCTGAGACCCTTACAGTAAAGAAGTTCCTCCTTGTGTTGAGGTGGAACCTCCTGTGCTGCAGCTTACATCCATTGCTCCTTGTCCTATCACAGGGAGCAAGTGAACAGAGCCTGTCCCACCCCCCAACCCCCATCTCTCAGATATTTATAGACATTTATTAAGTCCCCTCTCAGCCTTCTCTTCT
This sequence comes from Semnornis frantzii, assembly GCA_013399775.1. Classification (NCBI taxonomy): domain Eukaryota; kingdom Metazoa; phylum Chordata; class Aves; order Piciformes; family Ramphastidae; genus Semnornis; species Semnornis frantzii. Next base: position 8,021 of record VWYK01012060.1, read on the forward strand.
CCAGACTAAAAAGCCACAAGGTCTCTCAGCCTCTTCTCATCAGGCAGTGCTACAGTCCTCTAATCATCCTCGTAGCCCTCCACTGGACCCTCTTCAGCAGATCCCTGTGCCCCTTAAACTGAGGAGCCCAAAAGTCTCCTCTGGAGACTTTCGAAACCTGCCTGGACATGTTCCTGTGCAACCTGCCCTACATGATCCTGCTTCATCAGGGCACTTGGACTTGATCTCTGGTGGTCCCTTCCAACCCCTTCCATTTTATGATTCTGTGACATGCAGTGACAATTCTGTACACTTTCTCCTGTTTAACCCTGAGGTTTGTGGGGATGACTTTGCCTTTTGTCTTGTACTTCCAACAACACTGCTTGCACCAGGGAGCTGGTAGGCAGCAATGGCCTGAGTGCACCTCCAGTGCTGTACATGCACATGCCTCTCTGTACACCTCCTAACAAATGTTCTGGCATACCTGCTTCTTACGTGTCATATTAGATCCAGGACCCCAGCCAAACTCTGCAGCTCAGACCCACTTCTCACTGAACTTGGCATTGGGTAAAGAATTGTTGAAAGCAAGACACTCATTCCCCCAGCTTGGCCTCTGCCAGCATTTTCAATTAACAGCTATCAGCTCTTGTGTATTTGGGGCCATTAGCAACGTTGACTGAACAAATCCCCTGAACCTTTAGGCAAGGCTACCCAGATCTTTCATTTCTTAATTAACTTCTATGGTTGACCTCAGCAGGTATCACTTAATAGTGCTCAATCGAACAGTGCAATTGTAGCCTGACAGAAGTTTTGACTTCAAAATTATATTGTTTGTTATTTTTTTTCCTCAGGTTGATAAATAAGCACAGTTTTATATGATGGTGCCACTCAGTTTCCTGTTACCCTACATATTATGCAAACAAATACCTAGGGTAATATAAGCTCAGACATACTAAAAAGAAAAAATGCATGGAGAGATGGGAATATATATATTTGAATTTTTCAAATTTTCTTTTGTCCTTACTCAGAACAAAGCAGTGGTTTAAGCCTGCAGCACTTTTTAGGAAAGGGTTTCCTTTTCCATTAATTCTTCCTGACATATCTTACAAATGTTTCGATTTTCATTAACTGTTTAATATCAGATTCCTGAGGTCATGTGGGGAAAAAGAAAAGAGGAAAAGAAAAAAAGAAAAAAGAAAAGAAAAGAAAAAAGGAAAAGAAAATAAAAGAAAAAAGAAAAGAAAAAAAAGAAAAAAGAAAAGAAAAAAAAAGAAAAAAGAAAATAAAAAAAGAGAAAAGAAAAGAAAAGAAAAGAAAAAAGAAAAGAAAAAAAAGAGAAAAGAAAAGAAAAGAAAAGAAAAGAAAAGAAAAGAATAAATCAAACCAGCAATATTGGCAATTGTTCTTCAAAGGGCTATGTGAGCATTCCAACCATTCCTTTTATGCAGTAGTGAATAAAATTAACTTTGAATGAAGAGGTGGTTTTATGAAACCATTAATTCCTGATGCAAAAGGTGCAGGGGATTTAGGTTCAGCCAGGAAGGCAATAAAAATCCTTTACAAGTAATTTTTAATTTTTAACTGTATACTTCCCCCATCATGAGACTGTAACATATTTAATTGTTTTCCCATGTCCTGTGTTAAGTACAATGTGTTGTGTTTAAAAAAAAAAAAAGAAAGAAAGAAAGAAAGAAAGAAAAGCTTTTCGTCAATAATACTGTTAAATTCCCCCTCCTCCCTCCCTGTTAACTGTCATATGCAGAGCATGGAACAGGAAAGGTCTGGTTTTAATCTCAGACCAGTATAAAATGGGAGTTAATCCATGGAATTAGTTGTGTGACAATGTGAGAAAATTATTGGGAGATCAGAGTTAAGGCTTCTGTTTTTAGGAGGACTCATCGAAGAGCATATAGCTAGCTATTTTTGTGGAGAGATGCTTCAGAGGCTTTCATATCTTTATTTTGTTTTGGGGTTTTTTTTAATACATTGAAGTGAGGGAAGGAAAAAACTGGGAAAAAAAAAGAGATGTTTCTAATTCTAGTTGTTTCAAGTGATATCTCAAGGTTGAGTACAAAACAAACCATACGTAAATAGTAGAAAACAGTCTGCATCTTGTTGCCATGACAATGCCCTACTTATAGCACATTAAGCTGATTCATGTCTTTTCTCACCTCACTGTTAATAAATTATGGTGGCTGACGAGAATTAAGCCAGCTGGAAGAGCTACTGAATGTAAGCAGCAAATTAATTTGTCACTTAATTGTGGTGTCCTTCAGAGGAATTACCCTCTACATAGCAAATAATTTCTTACTGTAGATAAAATGGTAGGAATAGGTTGAAATAGCTAATCTTTGTTTTCTTTGTAATATTGATGTATCATAGCTTATTGCTGTACCTGCAAGAGCTGGCACAGCCCCGCTTTCATTGTAGGCAGTGGCACTGACTTCATTTGGTGGCAGATAGATGTTGCACAGGCTTCTGCACTCCATCAGTAAAGATTACAGGAAGAAATCTTTAAAACATTGATTCCTCCGATTTGAGTCATGTTTTGTTAAAGTGTAGCACATTTGGCCAACAGCTGCTGAAGCATGTCACCTGCAATCCAGCAGCCTTATGCTAAACTGATGCACCATGCTTACATGTCTAGAAGCGTCATTACTCAGCTGATGTGCCAGTAGGGTATATGCAGGTCACAGTGCAAGAGTTCAGGTGAAAGTGGGCATTTGACAACGATGATCCAAGTTCTGGCTTCTTAATAAATGTACTTGCATGGTGGAAAATGTTTTCTCCTTCTGTAGGGAGAGATCCAACAATGGTAATGGTAATGCTGAATAAATGCTGTGTAGCTCATAATAGCAGTCTTCAGCAGAAATCAGCCATACTTCATTTAAACCTTTGTCTCTGTACTCACTTGAAGTCAATAAACTCTAGCAGCTGGAACTGGAGATCTGTATTGGAAGACTTTCTGAATCACAAGTATAAGTGCCTTGAAAAATGCCAACCTGAAATCTGGGAGATACTAACTGAATTCTATTTATAAATATTCTGTGATCTTCAAGCCTTTGCTCAAGTGCAGGAGTTATATTGCTTTCCCTACTTTTTTTTGTTCCGCCAGCTTTTCCCATTCATCTTGTATGGCTTCACTTTTCTCTCAGCTGTTAAGCAAATGCAAGTTTTCTATAGTGTTGCACTTTGGTTTCAGTTAGCTAAAGAAACATTACCTGTTCAGAATCACCCGAGGAAGACAAATTAAACAATTTCTTAGCATATCTTGGCTAAGCTAAGCCCGCCTCCTTTGGATTCTAATTTCATCAATTTCTTTTGATGACACAAAAAACTGTTGTAGATTGGCACCAACTCAGCTACCAAAATGCTGTTGAAATACAGTTCCAGTTTCTGATAGGCAATGGCATATTGGTCTGAATTTCAGAATGTTTACAAATATTCATAGAATTACTTTGGTTGGAAAAGACCTCTAAGATCAAGTCCAACCATCAACGTGACACCAACATGACCATTAAACTATGTCCCAAAGTGCCATGTCAACATAGTTTTTTAGCAACTTGAGGCATGGTGACTCCACCACCTCTCTGGGTAATCTCTTCCAATGCCTGACCACCTTTTCCAACAATTTCCACTGCATTGAAAATGCATTAATCTGAACAGCTTCATAACATGATGATAATGAGTAAGCTTTGCACATCCAAATAGCAACTCAACAATTCCATTGTTTCCCTTTGCTTATTAGGGCTGCAATGCCTCATTTTCCTCCTTGTTATAGGAGCTATGCTACCTCTACACACTGCCTGCATGTTGGTTTTATAAAATCTGTGTCACAAAGACATTGTGAAAATTGCTTTGGGTCTTGAAACTCTTAAGAGTAAACAGCTCCAAGAACCTTGACATTATTCCCTTATGCTACTGACAGCAATGAGGAACTTTGATCTCACAACTTGTGTTCAGTTTTGGGCACCTCGTTACACCAGGGATGTGGAGGTGCTGGAGCAAATGCAGTGGAGGGCAGCAAAACTGGGGAAGGGCTTAAAGAATAAATCTTATGAAGAGCAACTGAAGGAGCTGGGGCTGCTTAGTGTCAGAAAAAGGAGACTGAGGGGAGAACCTCATTGCTGTCTACAGATACCTGAAAGGACATTGTGCAGAGGTTGATGCTGGTCTCTTCTCACAGGTAATTAGTGATAGAACAAGAGGGAANTGTCACAAAGACATTGTGAAAATTGCTTTGGGTCTTGAAACTCTTAAGAGTAAACAGCTCCAAGAACCTTGACATTATTCCCTTATGCTACTGACAGCAATGAGGAACTTTGATCTCACAACTTGTGTTCAGTTTTGGGCACCTCGTTACACCAGGGATGTGGAGGTGCTGGAGCAAATGCAGTGGAGGGCAGCAAAACTGGGGAAGGGCTTAAAGAATAAATCTTATGAAGAGCAACTGAAGGAGCTGGGGCTGCTTAGTGTCAGAAAAAGGAGACTGAGGGGAGAACCTCATTGCTGTCTACAGATACCTGAAAGGACATTGTGCAGAGGTTGATGCTGGTCTCTTCTCACAGGTAATTAGTGATAGAACAAGAGGGAATAACCTCAAGCTGTGACTGGCTAGGTTTAGACTAGATACTAGGAAAAAAAACTTCCTAGCATTGGAATGGGCTGCTCAGGGAGGTGGTTGAGTCACCAACCCTGGATGTGTTTAAAAGTAGTTTGGATGTGGTGCTTGGGAATATGGTTTAGTGTGCACCTTGTAGAGTAGGGTTATTGCTTGGACTTGGTGATCCTGAGGGTCTTTTCCAGCCTGAATGTTTCTGTGATTCTGTGACTCCCTTCCAGTGCGATGCAAGCTGAATTGACTGAATGCAACATTGTTGCTGTGTATGAAACATTTGTGATTTTTCAGCTTGCGACTGTAATGAACTCATTGTTAAATTACTTCATATGATAGCAGTCTCCAGGGCTATCACACAGTTGCTTCAGTGTTTGCCTTTTGACTGTCCTGCAAATGCAGATTCATCTCCAAGTGACACTTGATTTACTCTTCCACAAGAGCAGTTATTTTGCTAAGATGCCCTTTGCCCTCTGGTGAGCTATCAGGTTCAGTTCCTGTCTGTATTGTTGGCCATTTCTCTTCTGCAGAGAAATGTGAGGGCACACCTTGTTCTGATGGTCCTGCTCTGGCAGGGCCTTTTCAGAGGTCTATTCCAACCCCTACCGTTCTGGATTCTGTGACACAAATGGAAGAGAAATTTGCCCTGCAGAAGCTGTGGTCTGGAATCCCTCATGCTCTATACCAAGTGTGCATGTAAGAAATGGAATAGAATCACCAGGTATTGTATTTTTTCTGCTCTGTGTCAGTCCTTTCTGATTTTGCAGTCTTCTTTAGCAAGGTTCAGCCAAGAGGATGCCACTCCTGGCACCTCCCCACTACATTTACTCAGACTGGGAGTGAGGTAACAGAAGTACTCAGCCCTAGCTCTTCTCAGCAAAATGGTGCTTGGGGTGCACATTTGTTTTTTCCCCCACATAATGCTCAGAAGCAGAATCTCCCCTGCCTTATATATACGTACACATACATGCAAACTGAGACATGATTCAAGGTTAATTACTATTTGTTTGTTTGTTTGTTTTCGACCCTAAATTTTTGAATGTGGTCTCTGAGTGGCTTTTGGAGAAAATCCACTGGATGATGCTGAGGACCTGAAGAGGTGCTTCCCCCCCAACACCAAAAAAAAAAAAAAATTAGTTTTCATCATCACATAATAGCTCTGCTTTGTTTTGGGTAGGAGCATTGGCATTCTGCTACTGTGCGGCACAGCTGGAGAGCCGGAGCATGCAGCTGCGGTGCTCTATAGAGCTGACGGCTCCATGGGAATAGATCCCGCCAGTGTCAATAGTCTTGGCCTCTTAGTGTCTAGACACTCCTACCCATCCTTTCACAGCAGGAAAATACCCTAAATGGTTATATGGATTTAGCAATTCAAAAGCATGTCTGTGCTCCTCATCCAAAGGCTTTTGAGCTGTGAGGAAGGCGCAGGCACACATTGGGAGTTCCTGCTTTATTCTGTATACACTCCTAAAACCGCCTTCAATTTCTGTAGTGGTCCTATGCCTATCGGCATCAAAATGGTCTTAACATTTCCTGCCTTTTATATCACACCAGCAGATTGGATTCTGGTAAAGAGAATGGACTGTTAGAAAATGCCTTTCTTCTTCTTCTTCTTCTTCTTCTTCTTCTTCTTCTATCTTTATTGGACAAGATCTGGAGAGAGCTGAGAGATCTTCAAGACCAAGAAGTACCAGCAGCTTTAAGTCCACAACGCTGAAATTCCCAGACCTCTTGTAAATTCAAGAAACAATGCAAGATCTTATATTAAAGATTTTTACCTAAGGTCTCTTTATTGCCGGGTATTCTGGTCAATTAACAATCAATTAACACATGAGTGCTGAAAGAAGATTATATTGAGATATGGTTAAGAGTTTCTGAAAAGTGCAAGAGCTGGTGTGAAGCTCATTTCCAGCCTCTCTGAATCTGCCCTTGCAGTGGGCATTTGAGAAGCTATGTACCCTACTTTTACTTCTCCCTCTCATTTTTTGGCTCATGACACAAGTATTAATGAACCAAAGGAGCATCATACATGAAACCAAACCCCAGATCTCACAGAATACAAATGAATGCTACCTCCTCTCCCCTACTACCATCATCCATCTTGCCACACCGCAGCATCAGCTGTCTCCTCTAGTGCACCTGAGCATATTTATATCAGCCTACAGACCTTTGGTAAGAGAGGGGAGGAGGCATTATGCATTTCAATGACTGGAGCTAAAGAAAGATGGTAAGGCATTTCCATTTCTCTTTTTGATCATTTTCCCTACTCAGAAATGTGAGTGGAGATTTTTTTTTCACTTCTAATGCAAGTACCAGGCAGCTCTGAAAGAAGGGGATGTACCAGTAAATGTCTATGGAGCTTCTGTTGTAGCTTTATGTATGGTGGGATGGAAAAAGCAGTGGCAGTGAAGGCTTTGTAACACAGTTGTGTTTCAGAGCAGGTATTTCCTTTTGCATGTACTGAGATAAAAACAAACCAAACCAACTCATAGAATCACTGGGTTGGAAGGAACTTTTAAAGGTCATCTAGTCCACTCCTTCTGCAGTCAGCAGGAACATGCCCAACTACATCAGATCTCTCAGAGCCCTATCTACCCTGACCTTAAATGTCGCCAGAGACAGGGGCTCCATTACCTCCCTGGGCAACCTGTTCCAGTGCTCTACTACTCTCACAGCAAAGAACTTTTCCCTACTGTCTGTTCTAAGTCTACCCTTCTCTAATTTAAAACCGTTGCCCCTTGTCCCATCTGTGTAAAGGATGAAGCCTCCAAAACCTGTTATTACTTTCCTGCTCTCTCACCAAGAATGCTGTTGCCTTCAGTGAAGCTAGATCTCACTTAATACATCTGGACGTGTGGGAAGTTTTTCCTACTCTTCTGCAAGTTCTTGTTTGCATGTGTCTCTGAAAGAGGGAGGCATTGGGCTGAGAGCCTCTATAGATCAGCTTGCAATCTTCTCTGTCTGTTTCAATAAATAGGGGATGTAAATCATGAAAGGCAAAGAAAAAAAAAATCAATGCATTCAGTTGAATGACACTTAGCACAAGGATTTCTGACTTATCACAAATGCTCATTCTGAAAAGCGTTTAGTAGATAAAAGCTTTTTCTTTTTTCTTTTTTTTCCCCCTGGGTTATTCTAGTTACTCTTCCTGATAATGATTCCTTCCTTCGGTTCTCATTTTATGTATTGCTGTTTAAAATGAAAAAGTACCAATTTTGAACTTTAAGATTGCAGAATCATATTTACAGCTGCTGTATTTTGGCTTTTCTTCACTTCCTCCAGTACAGCTACGTACAGTGATATCAGCTTAGAGTTTGACTTCTCATGTAGTTATATCCAAAAACTCACAAAACTCTTAAGTCTAAACACAGCAGCAATTGTGCATTGGGAACTTTCTAGTTAGGTAGCCTGCAATACCCCGCGCTATTCATATAACTTCAAATTGCCTCCGAATGGTTGCGGTGGTGCTGGTTTAAAAATTAACCTTCTAGCCTGGTTCTAAGTTATAAACAAAGTAGGAGGAATTTTCTGGACATTTCTGAATGAAGTGTAAATAACATAGGAGATTATAAAAGAAAAATAGTAAGTCTATATCATTCCATTTGATTGCTGGTTAGGATAAAGTGGGCTGCACAAGTTATTCTTCCTTTTCTCTTCTTGGCTCTGGCTGCTGGCTAGTGCCTATGTATGGCTTCGCTGACCTAGGCTGAAACTCTTATTGTGGCTACGTAGATAGCAGCAGTGGAGCCTCTGAGTTCTCTCTTTCTCCCTTGCAAGGGGCTGGCGAGGGGGAGAGCTGTTTCACTTTTCCCTTGTCCAAGGGAGGTCCTTGTGTTGTTTCTGTATGCAGTGGGTTAGGAACTTCACTCACACACACTATTGAAATTTACCAGACCAGCTCAGACAGCTTAGAAGTAAGATGAAGCTATATATACAGCAAAGCTAAAATTACAAGCCTACATATGCAAAATATTTACAAGTATTTAAAATTATATACAAATTAAAAATAATACAGAAATCCAAACTCCCTCATGGACAAAGACACTGCCCAGAAGGGGCTCAAAGCTTCTCTCTCTCTCTCTCTCTTCCCAGACAGAAACCAAAAAAAAACAGCAAAGCTTGCATTATTATCTGTTAGCCAAGGTTA